>SIJG01000088.1:459767-515637 GCA_023374025.1 Heterodera schachtii | reverse complement strand
CTCACCATTTGAAGCACATCCGACACATTGCGACATTGGGCATCGACACAAAGCTAAAAACATACAAAAAATTGAGAAAAAAAAATTGTTAAAAAGGAGGAATGAAGTTAAGGGAAAAAAAGGAAAATTAATTTATCAATTAATTAAATGACTTTTAATTGGTGATTACTCATGGCTCCGTGGGTGAGCGATTGCTAATTTTCCACCGACTTTTCCTTGCCGCAATGCGCCCCATTTGGCACTGTCCCCGAGTCGACCGCCCGCTTTTTGCCCACGCCGGTCATGGTGGTGCGCACCACGCGGCACTGCACGTCGCGGCCGGCCGCGTCGAGCACAAAATTGTACGCCGCATACACCGTGGACGGATCGCCAAACATGGGATATTCAGAAATGGCATATGCGAAAGCCAATTCCGAATATTACTGCAGTGCGAATTCCCACTGATCAAACACGCGCTCAAAGAGTGAGTCCGTCAGTCAGTCGCCTTCCTTCTTTTTGTAGTTTTACCATTTACCTATTCTTCCTTTTTGCAGATACGGTGCGCATAATTGCAAACTGACCTTGTTGGTGTCGCAGAAGATGCACAACATTCGCCTTTTTGAGCGGGTGCCGGAGAAAGGGCGGGGAAATGGGAGTGAATCAGGGGTGGGACGCGATTCGCGGGATTTATTTTTTGCGGGGCGCGCCGCGGATTTTTTGGGCAAAATTTTTTATAAAAATTTATTGAAGCGATTGTCTTTTTAAATATTAAAATTTTAAACAAAAATTATTTAAATTATTCATTTCAAAATTCCGTTTTTTTTTGTCGGTGCCTTTATTTTTCTTTTTAAATGGCTCTAAATCACAACTCGTGGCAATTTTTCGTGCGACCCGCGATCCGCGACCGAGGTAATTTGAATCCGCAATGCGCGATACGCGGGCTTTATTTTTTGCGGGGCGCGCCGCGGATTTTTTGGGCAAAATTTTATAAAAATTTATTGAAGCGATTGTCTTTTTAAATATTAAAATGTTAACAAAAATTATTTAAATTATTCGTTTCAAAATTCCGTTTTTTTTGTCGTAGTCTTTAATTTTTCTTTTTAAATGGCTCTAAATTAGAGTTGGTCGGGACCGAGAAATTAAAACCGGGACCGGGACTTACGGGACCAGAACCCGGGACCGAGACCAACCGGAAATTTTTCCAAGAGAAATTTTTTGAAAAAAAATTTGAAAATTTGATTGCACTTTGTTGCGAAAATTGTATATATTAAAAAAGGCACCCATTAAATTTTTTAATTTTCGTTTGGGGGAGGAATTCAAAGAATTTTTCGATTATTCGTTGGAAAATTTTTAAAAATTTTCATTTTTGGGGGGGGGGGGATCTTGGAATTTCCTGTTTAAATAAATTAACAATCTCTTAAATTCTTTAAATCGCTTTTTTGTGGGCGGTTTTTCCAAAAAACTTTTTGGGAACATTTGGGGGGGGGGGGCGGCGGTGCAGATAGGTGCCGGAAAATTTTTGATATTTTGAGTGAGATTTGTTAACAGAATTTGTCAAAAAATGACCAAATATTTGGTTAATTTGTGAGTTTAAGCTGTTTAAAAAAAGAAGAATAAAAGTTGGAATATTTTCTTTGTTAATTAAATTTAAATTGAAATAATGTAAAGAAAATATGAAAAAAGTTTATGTTCTGTTGGGGAACTGAACCGAAGAGAAAAATACTGAAGGTCAGAAGGTTTAGCCACCAGACCAAATATGTATTGGAACAAATGCTTTAAATGAAATAAATAATTTAATTTTTTTTTCTCAAAAATTTCTCATTCCTCACCAATTCCTTCTCCGCGACCGTGGGATTTTTTGCGCGATTCGCGACCGCGGCAAATTGAATCCGCTACCGCGTGATTTTTCTGGCCGCGCCCCACCCCTGAAATGAATGCACAGGAGGAACATTCATTCTGTTACTTTGGTTTCTTTTCATTTGACTTTTTATTCACCTGTCTTAAGATTCCCGAATCGGTCAAAGCGTCAGTGCATTTGTCCGGAATGAAAGGCCCAAATTGGAACATTAAGCCGGGCACCGTTGTTGACACCCAAGTACGTTTCCCAGGCATTCTCTCGCGCCTTTTTATTCACATGTTTTATTTTAATTCAGGTGACGCATCCGGAACAGAGCGAGTTTTATTTGGCCACGCACTCAGTTGTTCAGGTGATAATGAAAATTAAAGCAGTTTACAATGGTGGCCATTTATCACAGGGAACCACTCGAACTCCGCGCTACACTTTGCTCATTGATGAGTCGCAAATGTCCATGGACCAAATTCAACAGGCAATAATTCCCTGGGGCAAGTCCGTAGCCAGAAAAATTTTCGTAGGGGAAAATCTATTAAGATTTTTTTCTCTTCGGATCAAAAAATTTTGTGTGATTTTCGAAATTTTCAGCGCCGCGGCAAAAAAGTAGGATTTAGCGGGAGTGGAATTCCCCCACCCCCTCTGGCTATGGGCCTGCCCTGAGAGGGGAGGAAGAATTCAGTCACTTAATATTCAATTTACACAATTATTTCCATTTTCAGATGTGCAATTCGCTCGCTTTTTGTCACAAAATCACCAATAAAGCGATTTCGTTGCCAGCTCCCGTACATTTCAAGGGCGTAGCCATACCCTTGGCTTTGGGGGGGGGGGGGTGGGGGATCAAGTCAAAAATTCGATTTTTAGGGGTGTATTTTCTTTTTTCAGTCGATTTTTAGGGGTGTATTTTTGCTTTTTTGAACCGAATTTGGGGGTGTATTTTATAAAATTTTTCGCCGTTTTCGCCAAAAAATTACTATTTTTGCCATTTTGGCCTTCATTTTTCAAAAATATGGTAAAATGGGGGTCCAGCGGTGCCGATAGACGCGCCGGGAAAATTTTTGAGTATTTTAATGATAATTTGTTAGAAAAATTGCTTAAATTTCAAAAATACTGAATTTTTTTTTACTTTTTTGGTTTCGGGAGGGGGGGTGGGCTTTAGCCCCCTCAACCCCCCCCCCCCCCTGCCTACGCGCTTGGTACATTTTACCCCCGAGTCTATGCATCTTCTTTGGTAAGTTTTTTAACTTTTTAGTTTTACATCGCTAAGATGTACGCCAAACGTGGCCGAGACATATACAACGCCAAGTGAGTGCTTTTATGTTAATAGATATGTCCATTTTGTTTAATCTTGTTAAGTCGCGAGACCATCCAAAACCAACGCGATGATGACGGAGAGCTCGACTATCAGGCCATTTCTGAAAGATTTGGCTACGCAGACACTGAACTGCATGACCAACGCGTGAACGCCTAGTTAAAGGCAACGCGAATTGACACGAATTTTTAAACTTTTATTTAATTTTTTGTTTTATTTTAAATAAAATGATCAATAAATCAACAGAATTCAAATAATTGTAATTAGAGACCGGAAATTTCAAATTTGCGGATCCCGCTTCGGGATTGGTACTGAAAAATTTTGCGGGACGGGATCCCGCATGTATAAATCCCGCAAATCCCGCATTTAAAATTTGCGGGATCCCGTGCGGGATTGCGGGATTTTGGAAATTTCAAAAAAATTTAGAATTAAATTTGAAAAAACTCCTAAGAACTAAATATCTTGGCATAGAAATTTTTTAGACGGTATACGTGAAAAGGGGTTAATGGGTTGGTCAAGATTTTTAAGGGTCAGAGAGTTGGAGAGAGACCGGTGGACAAAATGTTAATGGGATCAATCTATAAATTTAATGATTTACTTTTAAGTTGTTTTGCGCCGCGCTTTTTAAAAACTTTTCGGAAACAGAGAGTCCGGCGGTGCCGATAGGCGCCGCAGGGAAAATTTTTTAAAAATTTTGTCAATTTCTTAACTGATTTTGTCCAAAAAATGACAAAATATTGCACTTTTGAACTTATTATCGACTGACTTAAGTAAAAGCCGGTCCGGCGGTGCCGACAGGCGCCGCCGGGAAATTTTTAGCAAAATCTAGGTGAAATTTGAGAGAAAACTTGCTTTAATTTGATTGAATTTGTTAAAATTTATTCAAAAATATTTGGCATTTTGTCTTTAAAAATTTTCAAAAAAAACCAATAAAATCGCGCAGAATCCCGCTATCGATAAGCCATTTTATTTGAACAAACATTGACGATAAATTGCTAAATAAAAAAGGAAAATATTTTTCTGCTGATGCATTTGAAACATTTCGCCATAATTGTTTAATTTTTTCAAAATTATGCCGATTTCGATCTTTTTTTGGTTGATTGATGCCACATAATTGGAGATGCCTGTCCTTTAATTTTCAAGTAAAAAGCAGTAAAGCCATCTAAAAAAGGAATTTGTATTTCGTTTCAAAGACTTCAAGACCTTTCTTTGAATTTCCCCGTAAAATGTTCCTCGTGTGTTAATGGATGTAATGAGTTTTGTGCCGCCTCTTTCGTGGGCTTCAACTTCAGTCGATGGAAACAACATTTTTCAACACGTGCAGTGCGAATTTGCCATGGTTAAATTTATTGGCATTTGTTTGAATTCCCCCCAATTTCTCGAAGAAAATGAACTCAACAATTTGCTTGCCATTTTGCATCGCGTGCTAAACTCTCTGCTCGATGACTCAATGCGTTCCAATCGCGTGCTTTTGGAGGGAGTGGAAACGCGAGAAATCAGCGACTTTTTCGTGATGTTCGAGAAAGTGATTTGGCACGGTTTTCGGACTTTTTGTAAAATTAAAATTTGAAACTGAGGCAAAAATGTAACATTTATGCATTGCAGCTTCTTTGTTGGCCAAAAAGAGGCCCGAGGCGCAACTTTGGAATTTAATTGGGCAGACAAACGAAGGAAAGGGCGAAATTGGCAATTTATACGAAAGCGTAAATGAGATGAGCAATTTGAGGTGTGATTGGAAGAAATGGTTTTTATTGGCTATTGAGATAACAAAATTCAGTTCTCCGCTCGCCAAAATGAGCACCTTTTGGCGTTTAGCATTGGTGCAGAAACGGCTGTCCGATTATTTCAATGCGATTTGTGAATTCAATGGGAAAAAGTAAGTTTTGGATGGGAATGATCAGTTTCAAAGGCCGGGAGGAAATTTCAAAGCAAAATGAAAGAACAAAGATCACTTTCTTTGATTTTACTTTGCCACATTAAACCACCCGCCAAAGACAAACATTTGTAAAACCTTAATTTATACCTAAAGGGCCTTCATTGTTTGAATAATTAGGAACCATTAAATTTTGGCCATTTCGGCCCGGCATGGCTAAGATGTCTGCTGATCACTTGTGCTTTACTCTTTGAAGAAATTCCGCATTTTTAGCCCTTTTTACGACCATTTGGCTTTTATGTGCTGCGACAGTTGCTGTGCTTTTTTGTCGGCACTCTTTTGGCTTTGAATGCTTTCGATTTGTCCATTGAAAATGTCCATTTGGAAGTATAATCTTTCTCTTTTCCATCTCAATACTGCTAATGGCACTTTTTTTTCATTTGAGGAGCAAATAAATTCGTTCGAATTGGCCCCTTATCTCCGTCTGCCCACCCTTCCCGGCCATGTGCCAAATTCGGCCAAGGAATTATTCGCCAATGAAAGTGCCGGAGCTGGAGATGCTTCTATCAGTGGCCATTATTGAAAAGATACTGAATTTTAACAATGGCCCAACTGGTATAAAATCTGCCTTTATTTTCCTGGTGCTGCTTGGTAAACTTCGTGTTTTTGTGCCCCAAAAATTCCAATTTTTAGTCGGATTTTGCATTATCTTTTTAACAAAATCCACGCATTTTTGAGTCGCCGGGGAATTTAAAAAGAAGTGTTCTACCACACTTTACCATTATTTTGTAATTGTTTGACTAATTTTATATATTTTTCAAATTTGAGAGTCGACGACAACACCATCGGCACAATGAGGCCCCAACAATTGGCGGCTGCATCAGCCTGACCGAGGTGTACCTGTAGCAGAACCTGATCGGCGAATTGCCCAGCACCGTCGGGGATTTGAAGGCATGTTTTGGTCAGGCCCGTATCAAGAAAAAAGTTCGGGGAGGACATCCGAAGTAAATAAAATAGCTTTTAAAATCACACACAGACATTTCTAGGGGATTTTTGTTGGTTGATCACGAATCTGGCATCAATTTTACTAATTTTGAGCCCCGGACCCGAATCCGAACAAAAGTAAAAAATTAATTTTTCACCAAAATTCACTTTTATTTTACATAGAATCTGAATTGAATTCAGGTCCGGGGTTCGAAATTGGTCGAAATGGGTATCAGATTCGTGATCAGCGACCCCGAAAAGCCCATAGAAAATTTTTTAAACTACCAAAATTTAATGGGCAAATTTTTTTAATCAAAAATTTTTTGTAATTGCATTTAAATTTTAAAAAATTTCCGGCGGCACCTAATTCGGCATCGCCGAACCCCAATTTTAACTTTTATTTTTCAAAATGTAACCATTATGGCAAAAGAAAAAAACCATCAAAAAAAAGAAAAAGGCCATCAAAAAAAAAGAAAAAGGCCATAAAAAAAGAAAAGGCCATCAAAAAAAAGAAAAAAACCATCAAAAAAAAAAGTAAAAGGCCATCAAAAAAAAGAAAAAGGCCATCAAAAAAAAGAAAAAAACCATCAAAAAAAGAAAAAAACCATCAAAAAAAAGAAAGTAAAAGGCCATCAAAAAAAAGAAAAAAACCATCAAAAAAAAGAAAAAGGCCATCAAAAAAGAAAAAAACCATCAAAAAAAAAGTAAAAGGCCATCAAAAAAAAGAAAAAGGCCATCAAAAAAAAGAAAAAAAACCATCAAAAAAAGAAAAAAACCCATCAAAAAAAGAAAGTAAAAGGCCATCAAAAAAAGAAAAAAACCATCAAAAAAAGAAAAAAAAAACCCATCAAAAAAAGAAAAAGGCCATCAAAAAAAAGAAAAAAACCATCAAAAAAAAGAAAGTAAAAGGCCATCAAAAAAAAGAAAAAGGCCATCAAAAAAAAGAAAAAACCATCAAAAAAAGAAAGTAAAAGGCCATCAAAAAAAAAGAAAAAGGCCATCAAAAAAAAGAAAAAAACCATCAAAAAAAGAAAAAAACCATCAAAAAAAAGAAAGTAAAAGGCTGAAAAAAAGAAAGTAAAAGGCCATCAAAAAAAAGAAAAAACCCATCAAAAAAAGAAAGTAAAAGGCCATCAAAAAAAAGAAAAAGGCCATCAAAAAAAAGAAAAAAACCATCAAAAAAAAGAAAAAAACCCTCAAATCCTCATTTCGAAAAAAAATCCTCAGATTTGATAGTTTTACATAAATTATTTTTTTCACTTTTGCTAAGAAAAAGAAGGAAGAGCAGCGGAAAATTTTGAAGAGCAAATAAGTGCAAAGTGCGGTCGGGAAACTTTTGGAAATTTTAATGAAATTTCAACGCCAAAAAGCATTGAAATGATTTTTGATTTGTAATTTGCTAGCAAAATGAATAAAAAAGTCTTTGCGAAATTTTCGCATTTTTTGAGCAGTTGTTACGTTTCAATTTTTGACAGCAATTTTAGCAACTATTTCGACCTTTTTTAAGAGTGCTGACGAAATCATTCATTTGTTTCTGAAATGTGTATAAAAACCGTAAATGTCATTTTTCAGTTTTCTGTACCAATTTCATTCTGTCGACTGTAATGATTTTGGCTCTTTGCTCGCTTTTTACTCATCAACAAAATTCAGTTTTCCATTTTCATTCAAATTTTGATTATTTTCGGATTAAGCTTTACCATGTCCTTTTTTGCAAATCAAAAATTCGCATCCGTTATAAAACTCTTTGAGTCTAAGCTAATTTAAAAATTGTCTTAATAATTTCCGTACAATGTGCCAAAGGTGTTCAAATGTTGGTTGGACAAGGAGAATTTGGCGTCGAAATTGAAGCATTCAAAGCGGTGCTTAGCATTCATCATTTATTGGTATTTTAGTCTATTTTTCCATGTTTTGGCTTTTGCCTCGGCTTCATCTCCTTCCAATTTCATCGTTTCCGTTTGGTTTCATTGGACTTTTGCTGACTCTGTTGTGCCCTTCGATAAATGGGAAAAGGAAGCAATTGATTGTGATTGGCAAATTTATAATCAGTGCAATCAAATTGAGATTCAAATTAATAAAAAGCGTGCAATCGGGGACGGCTCAGTGAATGAATGCTTATTCAAAAATTCGAAATTATTGTGCTTCTATTTTTAAGCTTTTATATTTATTTGTTTCCAAAAAAAGATAAGATAATCTTTTAAATGGATGGTTGTTGCTCTTGTAAAAAATGTCAAAAACACAAAAAATTTTCATGAGAATTGCTCTCTAATCATAAAAGTCGAAAGTACTTTATATTTTTGGATTTTTTATCAAATTAATAATGTTTTAGTTTTTAAAATGATGGAATTAAAAATTGGTTCCGAAAATCACATTAGATTAACAAATGCGCGGAATATTTGACCGCGTACGATCGGAAAAATTCCGAAAAAGTCATTCCATTTATGAAACATTTACTTTGCATTTAGCATTTGCTGACACAATTATCATCATTAGTGATGACAAAGAATTCAAATGAAGCATTGGCAAAAGCATGAAATGTGGGAAAATCGAAGAAATTTAGTTGAATGTTTATAAAATTTATATGCAAAATGGCATTCCGAAGATACTTATCGACGAAATGGGCTTTTGCTTTCTAGGCGAGAGATAATGGAGAAATGGACAGAGAAGGAAGGGACGAAAAGTAAGAAAAGGACTAAGCGAGCAGAAAAGGAAAATAGAAATGAGAAAAGGGGAAAAGAAAGAGAGCAAATATGGAGGAATTTTAATGAAATTAATTAAATAAAACCAATTTACGCATTTTTTTGGCCAATTTTGGGACTATTTGAATCCGATTTGGCCACTCTCTGACGGACAATTTGTTTATTTATTTGCGATTTTTTGCCCCCCAAATGTTTATCGGGGAACAGACGATCGGAATCGATTTAGTCAAATTGATCAAGATCAGTGAGAATTGTCGGTGATATGAGTGGACGCAAATTGCCCAAAAATTGCACACAGTTTCAAACCAGGTAAAAAATTGTGTGTCATGACCAAAATTGTCAAATATTATGCCAATTTATCAAAATAAAAATAAAATTTACAGATTCTGACGATTTTCCCCAAAAGCCTCAAAAATCCTCAAAAAGCCACAAAAACCTCAAATCCTCATTAAAAAAAAGCCTCAGTGATTTATCAAAAAACCACAAAATGAGGATAAATCCGCAGATCTGGGAGCGCTGGTCATATGACCAAGGTTGGTCGTAAACAGGCAGAAACCCTTAACCCGTAGTACGGTGTTTTTCTGGAAATCCATAATCACGGAAACCCAAAAATGCCCACATTACCGTAATCCGTAATTACGCCCAGCTTTGATCACGACAACTAATACATAGACCGTTTCAAAAAACAAGAGATGAACCAATAAATAGAGAGTCCAACGAAAAAAACATCTCTCGTCATTTTGGAGTTCATTTTGCGCAACATTGGCCAATTCTCGGGAAAAACATTCGCATTAGTTAACTTAAGGTGATTTTCGGTTCCGTCAATTGAAGGACTATTTATTAGTCTTTAAATTTTCAAAAATAATTTTATTAAAATCAAAAAGCATTGAAATTATTATTAATGTTTTTATATTCGAGTTGATAGGGACCGGGCCGAGCCGGGAATTCCTACGGCCTTCCCAAACCAAAATGTTGGCAATGAATAATTGTAGTAATCAACTTTTAATGTCCTTCATCCCGCCTTTCTAGGCACCGTTATTTCTTAGTTGCCGACGGATTTTTGGCAATTGGCGAAATGACTGTCGAAGCGTGCAAGAGAATGCCATCTCTCGTCATTTTGGAGTTCATTTTGCGCAACATTGGCCAATTCTCGGGAAAAACATTCGCATTAGTTAACTTAAGGTGATTTTCGGTTCCGTCAATTGAAGGACTATTTATTAGTCTTTAAATTTTCAAAAATAATTTGGGTTTCCGAATTTTGACCTCCGGCATTTAACGGATTCTCTTCGCTTTGTTCTAAAATAATCACCGCCCGGTAAATTCTGTCGGCGATGGGTCCGCCGGCGGAAGGCGAAACATTTTTAGGGATCATAAGACAAGCGATAATTATTTTTTCTTTCTCATAATGGCTTAAAAAGAGTGATTTTTGAATAAAATATTTCAAAAAATTGGTAATTATTTTGGGAGAAATTTTAGCATTTCGGAAAGTCAAATGGACGGGCATTCATTTAAAAAAATAATATCAAACAACTGCTGAGGATTAATAGATTAAACGAAAAAATAATCAAAGCAACAACAATAACTCCACAAACAGTCCCATGGAGTGCCAAATGAATGAGTGTTTTTTATTATCTGAGACCGAAAAGCGAAGAAGCCGAAGGCGAAGTGCCATCCCCAGCCGAACGGACAAGGAAGTGACGGAAAGTTGGCGGTTTTGCAACAAATGGAAGCAGTTCAGGCAAACTCTGACCGGCTGGGAGCTCGACGGCATTTTGACGCGTCCGTGCTGCATTCGTTGCAGAATATTTGGCCACAGTTTCTGCGTAATGGGAAAAGGGTGGGAGGGGGGAGGGAGGAAGACGTGCCACCTGCAGTGGTGTTTGCGGTGCCAAACTCCGAAATGGACGTCGAACATTTAGCATTGAACCACACAGCTGTCCTCCACGCAGGCGGCTTCATTCAACGGCTATCTCCTCCTTCAGCTCAACCATTCGCAGCTTGGATCTGAGAGTCGAGCAGCTGATTAGCAACTGATCAATCGATCGGTGGCTTTACCTTTTTCTCTGACTGACTTTCTCCGTCTTTGCCATTGTCTCTGCGCGTGCCTCTTGTTCCGCGACACGTCTTCTCAGTGTGGCGTTCTGTTCGCGTTCTTCGCTCACTTCCTGCTGCTTCCTTTTCACTGCACTCATCGCCTGTGGCCAATGGTCCTTCCCATTTTCTCTTCTCCCCTACTTCCATGTATTGCTTCGTCTTCTCCACCAACTCCTCTCTCAGTTGTTTCTCATGCGCTTTCTCTTCCATGTCTTCCCCTTCGTTTTGTTGAAGCGCATAAAGCGAAGCATTCAGCGCCTTCACTTCCTAATAAAGCAGAATTAATTAATTAAGTTTATTTAATTTGTCAATAACAAGTTGGGTACTGTAATTGTGCCTTTTGTAGACAATTCCGATAAATATTATCATAGTCCCAAGAAGAGCCCAAATATCACCCAATATAACTTTTGTAGGTGTTCTGAGGTGCTGAAAAAACTTGAAACAAAGACTGCAGAAAAGCGTCCAAACACTTTTTGAACCGTTTCAGGCAAAAATTTGACACTTCGAACTTTTTTAAATATTTTAATTCTAATAAATTTGATATCGTTCTAAAGCTCTTGATGAGCTAATTCTAAAACCAGCAGAGGTTGAATCGATCTAATACATATGAAACAGGACAATGAGTCCAAAAATAACGGAAGGAAAAAAATAAAATTTAAAAGCAGAAACTACCAAAAAGGATCATGCGAATAGGGAGCAAAATTAATTAAACGCTTTAAGCACTTTTTTTTTTATTTTTTATCTTTTAAACACCTAAGAAAAATCCAAAAAGTGGTTTTGTTGTTTCTGGCTCTGGTGGTTATGATCAATATTTTCCCAATTCCCATTTTTGATGTTTGTATTAGCATTGGACCGAAAAGGGGATAAGAATCCCTCTTCAGTCGATTAAATTGACCAAAAAGGATTTGTACCCTCAAAGATTAAACAAAATAATTCAAAATAATCTTTGATTATGCTGACAATGAGCCAGAACTAATTTGACCACCTTTTCGTGCAATTCGTTGAGCTGACAAACGTCGCTTTTAAGCCGTTTCGCCCGACTCTCAGCTGTTTTCAATTTCTCGTAGATATCCTCCATGAACTTTTTCATGTCCGCTAATTGCTCATGACTAATTAACATCCCAACTTGGGTTAATTGACCAATCCCCCAATTGTCACCTTGTCCGGACGGAGTCCTCTTAAGCATCTCGAGCTCCGGCACTTTCATTGGCGAATAATTCCTTGGCCGAATTTGGCACATGGCCGGGAAGGGTGGGCAGACGGAGATAAGGGGCCAATTCGAACGAATTTATTTGCTCCTCAAATGAAAAAAAAGTGCCATTAGCAGTATTGAGATGGAAAAGAGAAAGATTATACTTCCAAATGGACATTTTCAATGGACAAATCGAAAGCATTCAAAGCCAAAAGAGTGCCGACAAAAAAGCACAGCAACTGTCGCAGCACATAAAAGCCAAATGGTCGTAAAAAGGGCTAAAAATGCGGAATTTCTTCAAAGAGTAAAGCACAAGTGATCAGCAGACATCTTAGCCATGCCGGGCCGAAATGGCCAAAATTTAATGGTTCCTAATTATTCAAACAATGAAGGCCCTTTAGGTATAAATTAAGGTTTTACAAATGTTTGTCTTTGGCGGGTGGTTTAATGTGGCAAAGTAAAATCAAAGAAAGTGATCTTTGTTCTTTCATTTTGCTTTGAAATTTCCTCCCGGCCTTTGAAACTGATCATTCCCATCCAAAACTTACTTTTTCCCATTGAATTCACAAATCGCATTGAAATAATCGGACAGCCGTTTCTGCACCAATGCTAAACGCCAAAAGGTGCTCATTTTGGCGAGCGGAGAACTGAATTTTGTTATCTCAATAGCCAATAAAAACCATTTCTTCCAATCACACCTCAAATTGCTCATCTCATTTACGCTTTCGTATAAATTGCCAATTTCGCCCTTTCCTTCGTTTGTCTGCCCAATTAAATTCCAAAGTTGCGCCTCGGGCCTCTTTTTGGCCAACAAAGAAGCTGCAATGCATAAATGTTACATTTTTGCCTCAGTTTCAAATTTTAATTTTACAAAAAGTCCGAAAACCGTGCCAAATCACTTTCTCGAACATCACGAAAAAGTCGCTGATTTCTCGCGTTTCCACTCCCTCCAAAAGCACGCGATTGGAACGCATTGAGTCATCGAGCAGAGAGTTTAGCACGCGATGCAAAATGGCAAGCAAATTGTTGAGTTCATTTTCTTCGAGAAATTGGGGGGAATTCAAACAAATGCCAATAAATTTAACCATGGCAAATTCGCACTGCACGTGTTGAAAAATGTTGTTTCCATCGACTGAAGTTGAAGCCCACGAAAGAGGCGGCACAAAACTCATTACATCCATTAACACACGAGGAACATTTTACGGGGAAATTCAAAGAAAGGTCTTGAAGTCTTTGAAACGAAATACAAATTCCTTTTTTAGATGGCTTTACTGCTTTTTACTTGAAAATTAAAGGACAGGCATCTCCAATTATGTGGCATCAATCAACCAAAAAAAGATCGAAATCGGCATAATTTTGAAAAAATTAAACAATTATGGCGAAATGTTTCAAATGCATCAGCAGAAAAATATTTTCCTTTTTTATTTAGCAATTTATCGTCAATGTTTGTTCAAATAAAATGGCTTAACGATAGTCACTTCAGACGATTTGAGCTGGTCTCATTGGATTTCTGCGCACTTTTTCTCGAATTGCAAAAACGCGTCCCGGCATTCAATGGCTCAATTTGTTATATTGGTCGACAGAGATTGGCGAAATTCAGAAATGAACAGATTTTCTCAAATTTAAGACGACGAAATTGTGATTGAAAATGATCAAGATTTGTTGGATATGATTGGTTATTTTCGTCAACTTGGGAAAATGTAATGCGGATTCAAACCGACCATAAGCAGCAAGCAACAAATAAATATCAAAATGGAAAGGTAAATGGGAATTAACTAATAAAAAGACAATACAAACGACAGATCTGCTAATAGTTGAAAATGGGGAGGAAAAAGCATTGGTCGACCAACAAAAGGAGAGCAATGGGCGAGTAGGAAAGTATGGACGAAGCGAGCCCAAAGGATGAGGAGCACGGCATGGCGAATCGGAGCAAAAGCGGTGGGCAGTGCCAAAGGGAAAAGGAACGGACCGGAAAGAGACGAACTCTTTAATTGAAGATAATTGCCATAACAACGCGGTGGGCAAAGTTGAGCTGGTCAACTTTGACTCTTTTGGCTTTGAATGCTTTCGATTACACAACATATGCGGTATTAGCTGCAGTTTTGTCCATTGAAAATGTCCAACTTCAGTGCCGAAACCTCAAGGGGCCTCATCCGCGTCCTTTTTGGGTGATTTACTGAATTCAGTTTTATACTCCAAAATGCCATTGCAAAATGCCAATTTGGCATTCCAACTAAACTCTGGCACAATCCTTACAAATCCCTAGGTGTTCCTTCTGCTCGGCCTTCTGTTTGCGCTGGTGGAGGTGTCGCTGTTAGCTTTGCTCGTCTCTCCGTACCTTTCCAAGCTGCCCAATTCCACCGTTGCCCTTCTCGACCATGCCATTCACTTTAACCCCGGGGGCTTGGCTCAGATGGAACACCGATTCGGTTGCATCTTTGACCAGAATCTTTACGAGACTTTCAAACGTCAAATGAATCCGCGGGTGCGTCCGTCGCTCTGTCCTTTTGAATTGGCTGAACTTGCAGAACACCTGCGACCCGTTCCTTCTGTCCTCCTTCGTGCCGCGGCCTCTCCTCTTCGTCCTCCTCCGACTTCTACCCATTTCTGTTTCTCTTTTTGTTCGCTGCTCCCCAAAATGCTTTGAGCATTTCGCTGGCCAAATGCATTCTGTGCGTTAAGCCCACCATCAGATACAAAAAGAAGTGATTTGGAAGAAGGCCAAAAACAAAATAATAATTGATTAAAAAAAAATTCTGGTTAAAATTCGAATGTTTTTTTAATTAAGAAATTTTTCAAGAAAAAATCTTACAATTAGAAAAATCAAAATTAAAAGAAAGAAAAACGCTGAAAACTCACTTTTTTTCTTAGAATTCTTATAAAAAAAATTTCAAGAATTCAATTGGCATTGGTTACCCCATATTTGCGGCTCGGACATTTGCGGCCCAATTTTTTGTTGAATTTTGCGGCCCAAGCCAAAATCGGACTTTTGCGGCCCGACTTTTGCGGCTTCACCCAAATGCATTGTAAAACAGTTATTATATTGATGCAGCATTTTTTGTTATTTATATTTAAGATTTTATATTTAGCGTATTACAAATTGATTTTATAAAATCAAGCTAAATTAAAAAAGCTATTTATTTAATTAAAAGATGATTTTTATTTTCATTTTAACTATTTTCTTTTTTGTTCTATCGATTTGTCTTTATATTATTACATATCCATGGGTGGGATTTATTTATTCTAAAAACCGCCAAATATGTATGAACATATGTGTGCCAAAAAACCCCAAAATATGTGCTAAAACTCAAAGAAAAAGCCAAAATATTTCCAAAAATTGAAATTATAATATTGCTTTTTAAAATATTATTCCATAATTATTTTAATGAGCAAAATAAAACAAGAAAAAATAAAACTTTTAGAACTCAATAAAATGCGATGGAAAAATCTGAGCTTAGACTTTTTTTTCAAATTCAAGGCAACAATAAAATTTGTTATATTATAATTAAATATTTCTTTGGTAATGATTATTTTCTAATTATGCTTTATGTTTTAATTTTGCAATTATTTTTTGTTAATTCCATTATTATTTTTGTTTTAACTTATTTAAATTAATTTTCATTTAGAATATTTTACTTAAAATGTTATGTTCTTAATTTTTAATTATCATTTATTTCGCATCAAAAATTGTTATTAGTTGGTGGTTTTTTGTAAAGTTTTGGTACGTCACTTACTTACAATATTTATGGTTGATATATTGAATTTGAAAAAGAGAATATCTATTATGAGAGTAAACTAACGCAAAAAATTCAATTCTCAATTAAAAAAGAACATAAATTTGTTTAAAATGTCAATAAAATGGTTTTATGTTATAAATATTTACTTTTTGAGAAAAAATAAAAAAATATTACTACTTGAAAATGATTTTTCATTACATAAAATAGATAAAAAGAGAGATATTTAAATTTAAACAAAAAAAAAAATAGAAAATAAAGGAAAAAAACAATTAATGTATGGGTAAGCACTAAACATTATTGAAAAGTTTCAAAGACAAGTTAATTCCGATATTTTAATAAATATTCTAAAATTAATAAATAATAAAATAATTTAACGAAATAATTTATGATAATCGAAAAGTCAGGTTATAATAAAACAGAATTTTACCCACTCAAAACTTTATAACTATTTCATCATTAATTTGGCATAATTAAAAATTACAGCACTGAACTACAATTATAATAAAAGAAAAATTTAATGAAACAGAATTTTAGCTATGACTTGGATGTTTACAAGTGCTTACAAAAAGATTAGAGGGGGTCGACGCCGCGATTAGTTAAAAAATATTAGTGGAAATAATGTTCGAAATAGATTCAAAAAATAGACTATTTATTTCATAGCAATGTAAATGCCATCACTGTTAATCAACAAAATTTTGGTGAATATAAACATTTCTTATGGCAAAATATAAAAATATCTTTTAAAAATTTGGTTTTTACTTTTTTGCCTAAACGTTCTAAATAATTATACAACGACTTTAGTGACTATTTCTTTTATTAAAACAAAAATCCTTCTGTATATAAAAAATATTATTAAATGAATTAAAATTCGCCAATATATATCCAAGCACTAAATCCATTTAAGATTACATGGAAAAACATAAAAAAATTTTATCAAGAAAATATTTTAAATTATTATTTATTAAAATAATAGAATAAATGGAATATTAAACAATAATAATGAACGAAACAAAAATTTAGAATGAAACTCTGAAAAATGAATTAAAATCACACAAATCATCGCGCGAATGAGAAAATATTAAAAAAACAAAAATTAAAAGCAAAAAATAATACACTTTCATTATATAAGAAAAAAAAAATTAATTAGTGCTTTCCTGTATAATCCTAAAAAAAATATCTTTATCTGGAAAATCAATAATAACGAGACTATTTAAATAGAGTTAAAGAAAAGGCAAATTTAAATAAATGTTTAAAAATTAAAATTCTATGTAAAAAATAACTCTTGGTATTTTATTATTTAACTAACCTCAATACAATATTTACCTAAGCAAGCACATTTCCATGATGATAAAACATAAAAGTTGAATATACTAGTATTAGCTCAAAAAACAATTAAACCACTATCAATCAAAAATTTAAATAAAGTTCTATATTAATTTTATCGCCTATTTATTCAATTTGTTATAAATTTAAAAAGAAATTAAATTTGATTTTGATTTATTTTTGTTTAAAGTCAAAAATATTCAGTCCAAATAAAAATTAAAACCAATAAAAAACTTGATTAAAACTTCCTTTCAAAATTAGATTAATTATAAATAACTCTGATTTAATTGATTTGGTTTTTATGGAATCTTTTAATTAAGCATAATAATACAAATAAAATGCATCGTATGCCCAATTATACATAAAATTTACAAAAAAAATATTCTTCATCATTTTAAAATAATTTAAAAAGTATTACTAATGTAAAATTTGAATAATTAATAGAATATTTTATTTTGATGAATTCAAAAACCAGAGAGATTATATAATTCAAAAAAAAATATTATGAAATTATTCACAGAATAAGGATATTTAAATTTATAACTTATTATTATTATTATTATAAGTAATACATTGAAATCATAAAATTTATTTAAAATAAACCGAATGGCAGACTCAAAAAATTAATAAAAAATTTTATATTTTAAAATTAAATACTCAAAAATTCATGAATAATATTTAATTAATTTGGGTTTTTAAAATATTAAAATCACACAATTAAAAAAGTATTGACGAAGTAGACAAGTTAATAATAGAGAATTTTTTTGAATATAACATTTAAATAATTAAAAAAAATTATATTTGTTTCTTTGTTTTGCAAAAAATTTGATATTAAGTAATAATAATAGAAAAAATAACAGTAATGTTTAAGAGAAACTTATTTGTAAAATTATTTTCCAAAAAGCAAAATACTTAAAAAGGAACTCAAAAAGTTAAAAATTGGAATACATTTATTTTTCAATGACTTAAAAAATATTAATGAATGTAAATATTATTTGTCTTCTTAATATAACATCCAAAAAATAGTATTATTAAAGCATATTTTTTATTTAAAAAATATCTAAACAGTTACCTTAAATAGTCAGAAAAATATTAATTTTGACAAAAACCGGGTTTGGTTATTGACGGGTCCAGAAAAATTGGGTTCAGGTCCGGGTCCAACTTTGTTTAGCCGGGTCCTGAAAAATTATTCATAATTTAAAAAATAAATTAAGTATTTCACTAGAATTTTGTTTGACATTTTGCCATTTTTAATCAGACTTTACCAAAATTGCCATATTTTAAGGCCACAGCAGTAATAACTAGAGTTCGTGATTTTGAGAAAATACGGATCAGGATCAGGACTACGGAATAGGCACCCATACGGATTACGGACTTACGGACTAAAAATCCGGAAAATCCGTAGTCCGTAAAAATCCGTATCCAGGAAAAATACGGATCCGTATACGGATCAGGATTTTTTGAAAACACCTATTTTTATCAAGAAAAGTTTTTTATATTATAATATTCATATAGTTCTAAATTTATTATGAACATTTAACAACACTTTTTGACCAGAAAAATAAAATTGCGAGATAATGAAAAATTAATATTTGTAATTGATATTTGGGAGCGACTTATTCAGAAAAATCAACATTTCCGCTGTTTCTGGCTTCAATTTCGACCTTCTGTAATCGTAAACGTCTCTCGCCACTTTAAAAGTGGCTTCACTTGGGACACTCGTGGCCGGTGCAGTGAGAAACTTGCGCGCAATCTTTGATAAAATTGGGAATTTGGGTGCCATTTGTCGCCAAGCTGTCAGCGGGTCCTCGCGCGAATTTGCACAACCACTGGCTAAATATTTGTTAAGCTCATCATCAATGTCAGATGAATTCTGGGAAGGGCCTTAAATGATTTTTGTTTAAAAAACATTAAATTTTTAACTGCCTGCATTCTCCTTGTTGCTTGTTGAAGCAATATCATTGAGGTCATCAAAAAGATGAAATCTTCGGTTTTTTGGGCGACGGAGCCAAAGCAATTTCATCACTTTCATTATCAATGGGCAATACAAATCACCAAGTTCCTCTTTGAGCCAGGACGAAATTTTAGCAAGAAAAATGTTCCGTCCTTCGAGCAAAAACTTGTCCTTGAAACGTAAATCCAAAAATGTCGATAGACAATGAACTCTTAAATAATAGTTTTAAAATGATAAATGTGTATTAATGTTATACCGTTTTTCACGGAGAGCAAAAAAATATTTCTCGAGCTCGTTAACCAATGAACAACGCACCACATCAATGTCTTTGTTAATTAATTTGGCAGTATAAAGTTTTCCATGAAGGGTAAGTGCAATTGGTATTTGAGCTAAACAAGTCTTGGGGATTTAAAAATGAATTAAATAATTAATCACCCGACAATGGTTCCTTTATAAGCATCTTTGATGCTTCTTCGATTGGTTGAAGTAACGAAATCATTTCTTCGATTAATCCCCACTCTTCGTTTGTTAACGTCATCTCAAAATTACGATTTTCGAAGGCGTACTGGTACAGCGCTTCCCGTTGCTCAAACAGACGCGAAATCATCCCAAGAGCCGAATTCCACCTCACTGATACCTCCTTAATTTTGGTAATTTGTATCAAAAGATTTATGTTGATTTACCTGTAAAAGGGAATGGTCCGGAAGATCAAGAAAGATTTGTATGTCCTTTAACATTCATGCCAAAATTTGGATGGTAAAACCGTTATCATCCACATCAGTCTGGGAAAACGCCTAAAATAAACAAACATATCAAATGAAAAAATTAAACACTACTGATTTCATGTTGGCTGCGGAGTCACGCAAAAAACAGTGAATTTTCGTGGGGCAAATCTCCCAATCTGCGATGATTTTTGATAATAATTTGGCAATTTCTTTTCCTGAATGTGTTCCCTGAAATTCGGTGACCGCCAACACATGATTTTTCATTGTCCAATTTGGGGTGATTCCATGAGCGGTCCGACTAAAAAGTATATTCAAAGGGTTTAAATTCTGATGCTGACCATAGGAAATTGTTTGTTGGTCCACTCCACGCGTCCGTTGTGAATGAAATCGATTCACACTCCTTGAGTTCATCTCTAACTTTGTTTTTGACTTGTTTATAAACTTCAGGAAGAACTTCTGCTCGATAATGCGCTTCTTTCTAAAATAAAAACCTTATTTCTTGTATTTCAGTAAAGAACCACTTTAATTTGTTTAGGCGCGACCAATGATTGGAAAGTTGGATGATTCACAACATTGAATGAATTGTTCGTAGACACCAATAAATTGACCACCTTTTTGTCCATAACAGTGAGAGTGCCTAAAATGATTTTAAATAAAGTCATTTGATTTCTCATATTACCGCTTGAACAAGGAAAAAATGTTGAGAGTTTTTTCTGAGATTCATCCTTGTTTGATTTTTCTTCCAGTTGTCTGTACTTCTCAGCATACGGCGAATTGGCATGGATCTTTGAAAAAAGATGAACAACAAGTGATTTAACACTGCCATGGCTTCGTTCGAACTCAAATTTTTGTAGTTGGTTAGTCTTGCACTCAATACATTCTGCTTTCCCGTCAGGTAATTTATTAAACAACCCAATTTGCCAAATAATTGAACTCATCTTTGCTAAATTCAGTTTTTTAAAGATCGAACAAAAAATTCATTAACTGTTGAAAATTAAGTTAAGAATTGAGAAAATGAGTTATCAAATTCAAATTTTTATCAAAATTTGGCGAAATATAAAACGAAAATCAAAATAATATGAACAAAAGTGCAGTTTAAAAAATCCGTAATCCGTATCAGGAATTATACGGATCAGGATCAGGACTACGGACTAGGCACCCACACGGATTACGGACTTACGGACTAAAAATCCGGAAAATCCGTACTCCGTAAAAATCCGTATCGGCCCAAAAAAATACGGATTACGGACTACGGATCCGTAAAAATCCGTATACGGATCCAGTCCGTACACGAACTCTAGTAATAACAAATCCATTTTAAATAATTTTTCCGTTTTCTTTTCCTTAATTTTCTCAACAGTTTGACCAATAACCCCATTCTTACCAGTGTGTTTGTGGACCCGGTTGGACTGGTATTGGATTTACAAAAAGTCGGGCTTCCGGGTACCTTGCCTGGTCTTTTTTGGTGCCTTTTTTACGTTCTCTATTAAAAGGAATTACTTATTGGTTATTTATTTTGAAATTTGAAATTAATTCCTTTGTTTCTTCATGTACCATAACAGTGTTAAGCTTTGGTGAATTAATAATCTAAACAAAATTCATGCTATAATATTTAAAAGTTGTGATAATATTATATTATTATCCATTAAACATTAATTTTAAATAAGGCGCTAAATTAATCTATTATTTTATAATATTTGCATATATATTATTAAATAACAATATCTCATGAATTAAATTATCTTTATATAACATTACTAGAGACTGATTTTTGAGGCATATGACTTTTTTTCTGCGCATTAGTTCCTATATATTAAGAATAAATAACACATTTTCCACTTGTTTTGAGGCGAGGCTTGAAAGTTGACCCTTTTTTTTTTTGCGTTTTTTGGGATTTTCGTGTCAAATGCATTTTTTGACGGTTTTTCCGAAAAATTCAAGACCAATTTGATTCTCTCCTTTTAAATCAGAAGAATTTCTTTAGATTGAATATTTTCATTAATCTGAGTTTTTAATTTTTCTTACAGCGTTGAGCATTTATAATCGCAGCTCCGAATGGGAGGACGGGAGTATACACCCCAAAGAAATGACTTGAAAAAATTCAGAAAATATACCCCCTAAGAATTGAAAAAAATTTCTGAAAATACACCCTTAAGAATTGAAAAAAATTTTCAAAAAATGATCACCAAAATTTCATTTTTTCTTGATAAAAATTTTAGGTTTAAAAATTTTCCTTATTTCGAAAACATTATAAAATATTTAATAATTATTTACATCACCAAAATTAAGTTAATGGTTACGTTTTACTTGTTTTGCTCCCTAAAAATCTTTGATAAAAATTCTTTAAATGTCTTTTTTCTTGCCTTTTTCTGGATTTTCGTGCCTTTTCTTGCCTTTTTTTCAATTTTTTCGTGCCTTTTATAGTGCCTTTTTCGCGATTTTTGGAGCCTTTTTAGTCGGTCAATTTTATTTAAATAAGCTAAGCTTTGTTAAAAATTATGAAAACAATGGACAGAAAAATGATAAAAAAATATAAAATTTAGAAAAATATAATGACATAGAAGAAAAGCCACCATCATGGCAGATTCGAATGGAGCTGGACACGAGCATTAAAAAACATATGAATAAATTTTATAAAACAACTCAAACCCATTAACGATAAATGAGTTAAAATTAACATTTATAATACCCAACTAATCATTTAAATGTTTTAAAAAGTATAATTAAAATTGATTGAAAGCAATTGAAAACAATAAAGCACATTCTGTAGGATATATGAAAGTTACACAGAATAATTTATCTTTTTTAAAAACAATAACGAAAAAGAAGTAAAGATTAAGAAATCTTTAAATAGAGAAAATATTAAACCCAATGACAGAAAAACGAATTCTTATTTAAAACTAATTCATATAAAAGAAATTTAGAAAAATACAAAAAAAAAAAGACATTTCTAACAAAATTTATAAAATAAATAAATGGATACATAGAAATAAACGAACCCCCCAAACGGGTTCAAATTCAAGTAGAACCCCTGACACGAGAATTAAAAATATATGAATAAATTTTATTCAACAACTCAAATCCATTAAAGAGAATGAGTAAACAATTAATATTTTATAATATCAAAAAAAGAATCAATTAAATAGTTCAAAAAAGCTCAATGAAAATAGAATTTCAGCACTTTAAAAAATAAACCCATTCTATAAGATATACGAAAATTGCAAAAAAAAATTGATTATCGAAACATATTAATTTATTTAATATTTTTATAATTAAATACATTTTTAAAACTAAGGTATTTTAAAATAATTCAAAAATTATAATATATCTAAAAAATCAATAAAGAGTTAAAATATTTTATTCATTCTATAAAAAAAGATAATATTTAAAATGTTAATAAAATTTAAAAATGATAAAATTAATTTCATATAAATGCGAATGTTAACAAAAAATATTTATTTAAAAAAAAATGTTAATTAAAAAATAATATTATTGCTAAATTCTTTAAAATTAAAAAGTACATAAAAAGCTTGAAATTTAAAAAAATAATACCAAATTTTCCAAGCAAAAAAAAAATTTATAAACTAAAAGAATAAATAAGTTATTAAATTAATAATAAAATAATAAAATTATGCAGCATATATGTAAATTAAATAAAAAAGAGCAAACATCGCCGATTACCACGAACCAACAAAATTATTATTTTTTCAAGTTCTTACAAATATTCAAAAATTAAAATCAATAAATAATTTAATAATTGCAAATTCTGTTTCATAAATAATGTCGGTATACCTAAAATAATTGAATTTAAATAATTTTATTTATTTTAAAAAAATACAAGGAAAGGAAAAACAATAATGCATAAAAATTCTTTGTTTTATAAAATTATAAAAAATATTTCATCCAATAATTCATAAAAATGAAATATTTTCTCAAATTTACTAAACGAATATTTTTTACTTATTAAAAAGGTAAAAGAATTATTTAAAACTATTTTTCATAACAAATGAAAAAATAAATTGCTTTATTATGATTTTAAAATCCGAAAAATTAAATGCCGAAAAATTTTTTGAGAATTTAAAAGTTGGAATATTTTTTTATTAATAAAATTTCATTTAATATAATGGTAAAGAAAATATGAAAAATCTTCAATCCCAGTGGGTGAAAAGGTTAATTAAAAATATTAGTTGTTTGAAAAATCGCAAGCAAAAAATATACTTATAAAAACATATTATTCAATTACATTAAAAATAAAATAAAATTATATACATCCATTTTGCTCTCTTCTAAATAAGTTGCAATATTTAATAAAATATCTTAAAGAGTTCAACTGAATTTACTATTATTGCATAAAATTAAAGAACCAATAAATTTTGTAAATGAGAAATTTAAAATATAAAAACTAAAAAATATCTTATTTATAAAAAAGCTCAGCAAAAGTCATTAACGAGGAAGCTCAGCGATCATGATGTATATGGCAAATAGAATTTTTTAAAGCATATATACCCTCAATTTATGCCAATATTGTTACAAAAAATAAATCTCTTTCATAAAATTTATTTTAAGAATTAAACAAATTTTGAAAAATAACAAATTATTAAAGGAAAGAAATTATTTTTTTTGTAGATTTTTTTTGTATTTATTTTATTTTTTATAAATTAAAATTGTATATTACAACACAAAACATAACTATTTATTTAGACAAAAAGAAATTGTTTTGTAAATAAACGTCAATATAAATAATGAAATTTATAAAATTATATTTAATTAATATTAAAATATTATTATGTAAAACCAAATTTTCAAAATATTTCCTAAATATGTTGCGCAAAAATTAGCTTTCCATCTCAAATTATAAAACTTCGTGTCAAATGTTAAAAATTAATTAATTATTTAATATAAAATCACAATTAGTAATATTTGGCTCTAATGAATGGGAAAAATAAAATATTTGCATTAGTGAATTTTTTATTTTACAAGATGCATAGAAAAAATTATAAATTTTATTATCTATTTGATTATTTTAAGAAGGTTTAGGTATTAATCTTTCCTTTTTAGGTTTATTTTTTGCCTGACATTTCTTGATTGTTCTGGCGCTTATAAATCTTAATTTCAAAAAAATTTCCTTATTTTTAATTAGAGTTCCACGGGACCAGGACCTGTACACGGACAACTGAGTACAACTGAGTACCGAAGTCCCGGTTTTGACCGGGACCGGGACTAGTCCCGGTTTTTTCCCGGTTTTCCCAGCCAAAAATTCCCGGTTTTTCAACCCAAAAGGTCCCGGTCCCGGGTTTGCCCAAAATTCCCGGTCCCGTGGCACTCTATTTTTAATATTAATTTTTATATTTTATTTACTTTATAAATTCATAGAATTCTATGGTATCTTTGATTATTAGATATATGTTTTACTTTATAAACTCTGTAAAATTTTATTTTTTTTTTCTGTTTGTTTAATTTATTTAATTTTTTATGGATTGTGGTTTAATCAAAGCATTGGAGGAGAAATTTTTGATTAAATTTTTATATATTTTGTTTTTTTGGCATTTTTTTTTTGTTTTGTTATTTTTGGCTAAATTTATATTTTTACTATTTTGTTAATTGTTCAATTGCATATTTAAAATTTTCTTGTTCTACATATAGTCCCTTTTGTTATAGTTATTGGTGGATTAAAAACTATTTTTACGGTTATTTATTTTAATTTTTTTTTTCCCTTAAATTAAATTAGATTTTTGCTATATTTTTTGAGGAAAAAAAAAACCGATTTTTGAGGTACATTTAAAAAAATTTAAATTTTTTCATAAGAAATTTTTTCAATTCTCAAAATTTTATAGGGAAAAAAGGTAAAAAATTATTTTATTCGTACTTTTTATACAATTTTAAATTTCTGTTCAATTATTTTTCTTTAAAATATATTATTGTAAATTATTTTTTAACTCTTTTTCGCTCCAATTGATTTTGATTTCTTTTTTTATTTTATGATGCTATTATTTCTGGTTTAAAATTTTTTTTATAGAAGCCATAAAAGAAATATTTTTAAATTTTTATTTTACTCTAGAATCTTAAAAAAAAAGATTTTTTTAAAGACAGTCATTTCATTCCTTATTGTTTTTTGCAACCCATCATTACACCATTTCTTTCTCAATTCTGAGCTTGTACTGCTCCTACTCCATGCATGAATTTGGAGCTGTACAAGTTTAGTGAGAGCTCAGAGATCAAATCTAAGGCCATATTTAAAACATTATATTATTTTTATTTTCATTTCCTTTATTAATTTTAAAAACCAAACACAAAATTAAAAAAATTTTTCTACCATAAACAAGAGAAATAATAGGAAGATTAATTATTAAAAAATTAAAAAGAATTTTCATACAAATTTCTCAGTTTACGAGATCGAATGAATTTTTTTAAATAATCAAATTATTAAAAAAGCTTCATCAAACCTAATAATAACAAAAAATTATATGAAAATATTTGTATTTAATTCAAAAATTATGAACAAAAAATTCATTGGATAATATTACAATAAATTAGTCAATTAGTCATATAAATTGTTTTATTTTCGTTTAAGAGACAGGATTAATTAGTTCAACGATGTCTTTTTTTTCTGGAGGACATTGCTGAATAAATAGAAAATTTAAATTTATCGATCATTTCAAAAATCCAATTTATTTTATAACATTAATTTTAAATTCTTATATCAAAATAAAGTAAATTAAATAAAGAATTTGTTAATTAATTACAATTAAATAATCAATTAGAAATATAATAGGTTAAGATTTCATTAAAATTTATTTAATTTTCTTTATATTTCACGATGAAATCAGGCTAAATACGATTATTATCAACAAATATTTTTTTTAACAATAAATTATATTGGAAAAATCTTTTTTTATACAAATGTCATAAGCGTATAAACAAGGCAGGTCCTTAAAACTAAAAAAGTTTATAATAAAATTGGAAGAAAAAATAAAGATAATTTTTTATGAAATTAATATTTATAAGTGCAAGAACAATAAAAATGCTGAAGCATGGAAAGTTAAGCTAAAACGAAAAAGTAATAATATGAGAAAAATCTCTTTAAATAAATATTAGAAAATCTTAAACAGAGAAAAAAAAACTGTACAAAGAATCCATTTAATAAAAAATTCAAATTAATTATTTTGCATCTTTATTAAAAAACCGAAACACAACAATAAAATTTTAAACGTTTTAATTTGATTTTTCCAATTCTTTCACAAATTTCACTTTACATATTTTTCATTGCTAATTTTTTTAATCTCAGCCTTTAATTCTAGTATAAGTATGATTAGTTCTAAACATTAAAAATAATGCAATATTTAAAACTTAACATTTTAAATAATTTTCATATGAAATGGAAAAAGCCTGAAAAAAATAGCCAAAAAGTCACAAAAAAATCCAAAAAGCACGAAAAATGCAAAAAAAAAGTCCTGAAAAATTAGGCGAAAGTTGAAAAAATCCCATTTTTAATAATTTATAGAATAACATTTTGATCGTAATTTTTAGGCACTTAATTTTATAAATAGGTACATAAAATAGGCATAAAAAAGTGATTCTTCCAACAATTAAGAAAAAATCATTTAGGTTTTATTGCTTTTTTATCGATCGAAATTTTATTTTTCGGAAGTTGATTTGTATTTTTCGGCAATTCCAAAAGTCGAAATTTTTGAACTTTTTTCTTAATAAAAAATTTCCTGGTTTGAAAATCTTTTCGCTTTTTGTAAGGCTAATAAATCATGTTAAGAGCTTTCAAATGATACTAAAAATTATTGGATTTGGATGCCAAAGAAAAAAGCTATAGTGGAAAAACACGCTGGGGCCGAACTGTGACGGCCGAATTAAGCGAGTCCGACTGAGATACATAACTTTTAAAATTAAAATTCGTGTCAAGAAAAAATAAATTAATTTTGAAGATGGATTTTTGAGAAAATTTTTCATTTCTTAGGGGTTCATTTTTTAAAATTCTTGGGACGTTTCTTAAGGGGTGTATTTTTCTATGTTCACCAATTGCTGCATAAGAAATGAGTCGGCAATTATCGGAGGAAAACTTTTTATTTTTTCTGATGAGCGGTGCCATTAACAAATAATTTTGACTAAATGAAATTTTTGTATGAAAAGGAACTAGCAAATTTTATTCAATTATTTGTAAAATTAATGTGTTGAAAATTAGCATTGCCGAAAAATGGGGACAAAATTGCTAACGGTTGGAAGCAGGGTTGTTCCGGATCACCCGAATCCCGAAGCCCGACATTTTTCTCGTCCTGAAACCCAAATCCCGACCTGATGATTTTGGTCGGGATTCGGGACAAATTCGGGACAAATGAAAAATTAGTAGATAAAGAAATTGGTGGAGAAAGAAAAAATTTTTGAGTAAAAAAAATTAATAATTTATTTCTTTTAAAGCATTTGTTCTTATGTTGGTTTATTGGTCATACTTTAAAAAATATTTCAACTAATAATGATTATTTTTTCTTTTTTAGACAGCCTAAAACCGCAATTTAACCAAAGATTTGGTTATTTTTTTGACAAAATCTATTAACAAAATCATTCAAATTTTCAAATTTTTCGCGCGGCGCCTATCGGCACCGCCTCCCCCCCCCCAATGTTCCCAAAAAGTTTTTGGAAAAACCGCGGCGCAAAAGATATAAAATCGCAAAAATTTGAAAATTTAATGAATCTCTGTTAATTCGTGAATTAAAATTTTCAAAAAAAAAAAATTTTATTTTTGGTTTTTGAACATATATTAAAGAATTTTTATTTAATTAACCCGAATCCCGATATTAAAAAGACATGGTTATAAAATTTTAAAAATCAACAAAAGCTGAATTTTTTGGCATAAATCTTTTTTGAAACTTTGAAATTTTTAAAAAATTAAAAATAAACATAGAATTCTTAGGGCAATCAATATATAAATTGGTCTGGTTGAATTTAAATTTAAATGATTTAACAGTATTAAAAGACTATAATATATTTGCATAAACATGGAAAAAAGCATAACATATTTAACACCCTTTTTATATATTTTTTTAAAAATTATAAAATTAATATTCTGATAAAGAATATTCATGAACTATTAAATAATACTATGAGATTTTTGCCAAGATATACATTTTATCTGTCACACTTTTTATTTTTATACCCTTAAGCGGATTTACGCAACTACATAGCACCTAAGAATAATATTGAATGCATAAACTAATTTATAAAATAAAACAAGTATATTTTCAAACTTATACAAAGTGTTAATCTTGAAAAATGATTATAGTGAAATAATTGATAAATAATATACTTTTCTTTAATAAAAATAAAATTAAAAAATAAACGAAATTCTAACGTACAATAAAAATTACACTTTATTTGAAAGAGGGCTTGATAAACAAATAAATTAATTACTAATGAAATATTTGAAATGCAAAAATTTATTTCATACCTAAATTTAACAAATAATAATGAAACAATAATGATTAAAAACATTTAGATAAAATATTTAAAATTTATACAAAAGAAATTGTCAGCATGTATGCACGAAGTAGTTCACTTTTTAATCAGCAAGTGAAATATTAAATAATGTAACAATAAATTTGTAAACATAGTTCCATCATAAATTTTTTTTTAATTATATAATTGAGATAAAATTATTAATTGAGATATAGAAATAAAAATGTAAAAATAAAATTAATACATAAATTTTAATTAGCACCGAATCATCGAACCTTTAAAAATGATAATGTGAGAATTAATTAAATTTGTGTCAAAATACCTAAAATAAAAATAATTAAAACTGATTTTTAGTTTACATGAATAAAAAAATTATAGTTTTCATATCCACTGAAGAACCTTCAAATGTAAAAAATCAGTAAGAATTAAATCTTTTAATTATATGTTTTTTTAATTATTTTTATTTGAAAATTTTTAATATAATAGTAATAAAAAAATAGCTTATGAATATTAATTTTTTCTGAATATTTTTTTTTCTCATTAATTTTAAATATAAGAGATAAATCAAATCCATTTATTATTTAACCATTAAAATCTTATCATTGAATAGGTTAATTAATGATATTAAAAATGAATTAAGATTACCAGCTAACAAAAAAACACAAAAAAAATTTCTGTAAGAAAACCCAATTATTTTTTGCTTCAAAAAAGAATTAAATTTAATTCTTTTGTAATTAGTTGCTAATAAGTTATTTAATTGATTCTAATTTAACTTCATTAAAAAGCACTGATTTTTTAAATTTTCGCCCATATTTTACCATTTTTCGCCTATTGGTTATTAAGTACCTGTTTTGATTTTTTTTTGCCCTAAAATCCGCCACTTAATGATCAAGCGATACAAATGCTTGTTATCGCATATGGTCCCAATTAAAACCAAAATGATCAAGATTTGATTAATCATTACGTGCTCTTCAATTGGAATTGACATGAAAGGCTTAACTTACCAGCACCATCAGAATATATAAAATTAAAAATAATTAATTATTTTCATAGTCTTCATTATTAAATTTAAAAAACAAGAAATATCAAATTGAAAAAATTTCATTTTAAAATTCACCTTTTTTTAATTTTATCTTTTATTAAAATCTAATAAACATGTCCCGCCGCAACAAATTCATATTATATTTGTAATTTTAAATAGAATAATTATTCTTTTTTTTTTGTAAACAAACCATATGAAAACTTAATAATTAATACCAATGGAATTTTTTTCTAATAAGATTTGATTAATTCAATTGTTACTTTTAAATTAAATTAACATAATAAATTATTAAATTTACATTTTAGTTTAATAAGTTGGCGAATTCTCCTAAACATAATTTAATGAATGTTGAATTTAATATACAAATTGAGTCAACTTATAGAATGAACTCACAGTGAATCATTTTCATGCGCAAGTCGATAACAAGAAAATTTATCTGTTCTTAAAATGAATTTTTCAATAACTTATTAAAAGTATAATCAAAAAAAAATATTTTAATAAAAGCAAAAATAATTAAAATAATAATACAAGCTGCTAAATCTTTTGAGTCTTCTCAAGAATTAAATTCTGAATATTTTTTACGTATATTTAGCAAAGATACAAATTTTCGACTAAAATGAAATATTTTTATTATTTTATATGATTATAACAATGATTAATGTATTAATATATTCCAATAAATTTCCTTAGTCAATCTTTAATTTATGAAATGAATATTTAATAGTGATATATAAGGAATAAAAAGTTAAATTTAACATTCGTTTTATACCTAAAAGATAAAATGATATTAAATGAAAGGGATTGAAGTAAACCAATTCATATACAACCACAATGTGGAAATGAATGATTGGATAAAAATCTAACAAACACCTAGACTAATTAAGATTTTTTGTGTTTGTTTAATCTTTATTTTCAAAATTAATTATATTTTTATACCAGTAAAATTTATATGTCCACCAATTTAATAATTGTAATTTTTTTATAATATTATTGAAATTTTATAATGAAATAATATTGCATCGCCATTTTATTCATCTATATAGTAAAAATAACATGTATTTTTATTAATTTTTCAAGAGAATATTTTGTTCATTTTCTCATATATTTTCAATGATTTATGGCTGATAATCGAATTGAAACGGCGCTTTTATGTTTCTTTAGGTAAAAAGTAAAATAATACTTATTTTCGTCTTTTTTTAATCGTAATAATTTTTTAATTTAATAATTTAAAAAATGAATTTAGAAAATGCCGAAAAAAAAGAATGACGAAGAAATTGCTAAGAAATTTTGTGTCATAAAAAATATTAAAATAAAACATTTTTAACATGTTTTCATCACTTAACTTTTTTAAACATTATACAAAATAAAAAATAATTTGTAAATTTTTGAAATAAAAATCATTTAATAGAATGACTTGATTAATGATTCAATTGTTTTTCTAACGCATTAATCGATTTAGTATTATAAATGAATTAATTAATATTTGCATTAATTTAATTAAATTTTTTTATTAAACCTTTTCATATTTGAACAAACTCATTTGTTCCATAATTTAAACGAAGTCATAATGGTTTATTCTTCACGTGAAAATCTTAAAAAAATTATATTAAAAATAACATTCATTTAGAAAACATAACATAGAGTTTCTTATGACTTTGATTATTAATAATTAAGATAAAAAACCAAAATAAATTAAAAATCTTTATGCTTTGACAATGATTTTTATTTATTATTTTATAAAAAAATTATAATAAATTTTTCATCATAAGAAAAGTAATAAAATATTCAAATTGAACTAATATTAACATATTTTTAAAAGATTTTTTTCCAAATATAAAATTTATATTTTCTTATGAATAAATGTTAAATTTGAACCCCCCGAATGATGCAAGTAGCGCAAACACAACAAGAGAAAAATAAATAAAATACAATTAACAAAAATCGCTTAATTTTAATTATTACATATAAAAATTTACAAAAATAAAATTTATTATAATGTAATTAATTTTAAGAAAAAGTGAGAAAGCAAATTGAAATAAATTAAAAATAAATGAGGGAAAAATACTTTATAAAAAAACTCATATGCTTTAAAAACCTAATAATTAAAAAGCAATAGAAAAGAAAAATTTTTTAGCTATTAATAAAAGATATACTTATTCAATGAGTTTAGAAAAAAGTTGATAATGCCTATAAACCAGAATATAATTCTCTAAATTTTATTAATTTTAGCAAAATTATTGAAATAAAAAATCTGAAAATATTTAATAGCTGAAAACTAAAACATTAGTGTAATAAAATAATTAACACTAAATAAATCAATGAATTGAATTTAAATTAATTATTTATTAATAAAAATAATTGATAATTTTTTTTTCTTAAACATGAACAATTTGAAAGAATCGCGTTTATGGTAATGTTTTATTTATTTAACATGAAGATTAGATTTTCTTTTTTTAAATCAATTTTATTGTTTTATATTAATATTCCTTACTTTTAATTTTTATGCATTTAAGCAATAATTAAATTTAAATAAAATTTTGGCTTAACATTTTTTAAATATAGTAATTATCATTCCTACCCATATAAATTTATTTTGTTTATGTAAAATTATCTATGCTTTATAATTCATTCTAATCTTAATGTTTTTTAAATTTAACAATAAACGAAATTATTTTTGTTTAAATAAAATTCCTCGCCTGAAACTAAGTTAATTTTTATTATTTTAAATTTTCATTTTTTGACCTTTTATTTCTGTACTACGGCTTATTAATAATTTAAGATTTTCATTTAAATTTTAGAGCTTGTTGCACCAATATTTTAAAGATATTTACATTTTGTTTGAATAAGAATTAATTGTAATGCCAAACTTTTTTTAATTTAATTATTGCTTAAAATGTATAAAATAAACTTAAAAATTATAGTTTTTATTTATTACTTTATTGAGGCTTTGAATTTTTATATTTTTAAAGGAAATTTCCTGCACAGATCTATTTTTTTTGTTACATCTCGCTTTTGATTTTCAAATTTTAAATTGACAGATATTTAAGAAAATTCTATTTTTACAATTTTATTGAGTATTATAATATAAACAAGACAAAGTTTTCAACGTATATATACAAATTCCTGTTTTAATTTTGGCTAAACAATTGCCTTTATTTCCATCTAACAAAAAAATTATAAAAATACGTCACATATAAAAAAATAGGCTTATTTATCCATTATTTTTAAATTATTTTATAATTAATAACTTTTTTATAAAAGCTTGTTTTGATTTTTAAAATATTATCCAAGTTGCCTGGAAAATTTCGGTTTTTAGTTGAATTTATTAAAAAATTTTAAAAATTTCGTAGGGTCCCATCAATAAATTAGCTAAAATTATAATAATTTCGAAAAATAACTACAGTTTATCATCTCTAATTAGTCTTCTTAAAAGAACAAAGTGTAGTTAAAATGTAAAAAAATCAGTTTGTCAAAAGGACTAAATGATTTAGTAATTAGTCCGCAATACTTTTTTTATTATTAGTTTTGAAGATAAAAATAAAGAGTATTTTATTTAATTAATTTTCTACATAATGTTTATTTTTCAAAGATTTATTTATTTATTTTAGTCAATAATCTTGACATCTTTCAAAGTTCCTTTCTTTGGGTGGTTGTTCGTTCTGATCATAACAGTTTATCATTGTTAGTATAATGATGTAAATACATCTTAAAACACTGAGTAATAAAACTAAAAGTGTTTTATTATTGAAAATTTATACACTAAAAATCATATACCATTTAACCATTTTTAACCAATATTAATATCTTTATATATTATTTATTTTAATTGTGGACATCGGTGTTTATCCTTTTATCTCATTTGTATGTTCTTCTAGTGAAATTTTAAAAACCTTAAAATTTAAAAATATAAACGTTATTAAATATAATCAATTATAATTATTTTTTATGATAAAAATATTATTAGTATTTTCGCTATCATTAAATTTGAAAACATTTGATAATTTTATTCTCGAATTGAAATGACGAATTGTTTTGAATAAGTACTAAAGTATAAAACAAATTAACGGATTGTATGTGAAATTGGACGAAAGTGTAAAACGAATTAACGAATTGTTTTGAATTTGAATTATACGAAAAGTAGAAACAAATTATTTTTGAATATGCACAAAACTGTAAAGCGAATTAACAAATTGTTTTGAATTTATACAATTAAATATGTACGAAAGTACGAAAATAATAAACAAATTGAGAATTATTTTTGAATATGTATTAACATGTAAACCGAATTGGCGAATGTACGACAATTTGAAACGAATTGGCGAATTGTTTTGAATTTGTACGAATAACGAAAATTTTTTTTTTGAATTAGTACGAAAATGTGAAGAAAAAAAAATTAACGAATTGTTTCGGAATTAGTACAAAACTATAAACGAATTGACGAATTGTTTCTGAATTATTATAAATACATGTATTTTATTATTTTTCAAAAAATATTTTGTTCATTTTCTCAAATATTTTCAATGATTTATGGCTGAATTTGAATTGAAACAGCGCTATTATGTTTCTTTAGGTAAAAAGTAAAATAATACTTATTTTCGTCTTTTTTAATAGTTTTAATTTTTTTAATTTAATATTTAAAAAATAAATTTTAGAAACTGCCGAAAAAAAGAATGACGAAGAAATTGCTAAGGAAATTTTGTGTCATAATAAATATTATATAAACATTTTTAACATGTTTTTATCACTTAAATTCTAATCTCAATTGATCTAATGTTGATTATAAAACCTTGTTTATCAACTGCTTTTTGTTATATTAATAAAGTTGCCTAAAGTTAACTAATTAATTTTCATATTTTCATAAATAATATTATTTAAATTATTAAAATTAAAAAATTGTGGTTTTCTAAATTTTAATTATTTTTCTTAATTAATTAAATTTAAAATTAACATATTTTTAAAAGGTTTTTTCCAAATATAACTTATGAATAAATTTTAACTTTTCACGCGCCGAATGCAGCAATTAACGCAAACACAACAAGAGAAAAATAAATAAAATACAATTAACAAAAATCGCTTAATTTTAATTATTAAATACAATTAATATTGTTTATAATATTTTCAATTCAATTGAAAATTCATGATATCCAAAAAGAGACCAAATATTACAAAAATGAAACATTACGAAAATTGATTAACTTAAATTTTAAATTAAAAAAATACAATCATGCTTATTTAAATTATAAATAAAAACAAAAAACAAAAATTTACATAAATAAAAATTTATTATAATGTAATTAATTTTAAGAAAAAGTAAGAAACCAAATTGAAATAAATTAAAAATAAATGAGGGAAAATACTTTATAAAAAAAAATATGCTTTAAAAACCTAATAATTAAAAAGCAATAGAAAAGAAAGATTTTTAGCTATTAATAAAAGATATACTTATTCAATGAGTTTAGAAAAAAGTAGATAATGACTATAAACCAGAATATAATTCTCTAAATTTTATTAATTTTAGCAAAATTATTGAAATAAAAATCTGAAAATATTTAATAGCTGAAAACCAAAACATTTAGTGTAATAAAATAATTAACACTAAATAAATCAATAAATTGAATTTAAATTAATTATTATTAATAAAAATAATTGATAATTTTTTTCTTAAACATGAACAATTTGAAAGAATCGCGTTTATGGTAATGTTTTATTTATTTAACATAAAGGTAGATTTTCTTTTTTTAAATCAATTTTATTGTTTTATATTAATATTCCTTGTTGTATTTAATAAATATCCAACAGATTTAGCCATTTTTTTTTAAATAACACTTTTAATTTTTATGCATTTTAAGCAATAATTCCTCGCCTGAAACTAAGTTAATTTTTATTATTTTAAATTTTCATTTTTTTGACCTTTTATTTCTGTACTACGGCTTATTAATAATTTAAGATTTCATTTAAATTTTAGAGCTTGTTGCACCAATATTTTAAAGATATTTACATTTTGTTTGAATAAGAATTAATTGTAATGCCAAATTTTTTAAAATTTAATTATTGCTTAAAATGTATAAAATAAACTTAAAAATTATAGTTTTTATTTATTACTTTATTGAGGCTTTGAATTTTTATATTTTTAAAGGAAATTTCCTGCACAGATCTATTTTTTTTGTTACATCTCGCTTTTGATTTTCAAATTTTAAATTGACAGATATTTAAGAAAATTCTATTTTTACAATTTTATTGAGTATTATAATATAAACAAGACAAAGTTTTCAACGTATATATAAAAATTCCTGTTTTAATTTTTGCTAAACAATTGCCGTTATTTCCATCTAACAAAAAAATTATAAAAATACGTCACATATAAAAAAATTGGCTTATTTATCCATCCTTTTTAAATTATTTTATAATTAATAACTTTTTTCATAAAAGCTTGTTTTGATTTCAAAAATATTATCCAAGTTGCCTGGAAAATTTTGGTTTTTAGTGAAATTTATTAAGAAATTTTAAAAATTTTGTAGGCTCCCATCAATAATTAGCTAAAATTATAATAATTTCGAGAAATAACTCCAGTTTATCACCTCTAATTAGTCATCTTAAAAGAACAAAGTGTAGTTAAAATGTAAAAAAATCAGTTTGTCAAAAGGACTAAATGATTTAGTGATTAGTCCGCAATACTTTTTTTATTATTAGTTTTGAAGATAAAAAATAAAAGTATTTTATTTAGATAGTTTCTACATAATGTTTATTTTTCAAAGATTTATTTATTTATTTTAGTCAATAATCTTGACATCTTTCAAAGTTCCTTTCTTTGGGTGGTTGCTCGTTCTGATAATAACAGTTTATCATTGTTAGTATAATGATGTAAATACATCTTAAAACATTGAGTAATAAAACTAAAAGTGTTTTATTATTGAAAATTTATACAATAAAAATCATATACCATTTAACCATTTTTAACCAATATTAATATCTTTATATATTATTTATTTTAATTGTGGACATCGGTATTTATCCTTTTATCTCATTTGTATGTTCTTCTAGTGAAATTTTAAAAACCTTAAAATTTAAAAATATAAACGTTATTAAATATAATCAATTATAATTATTTTTTATAATAAAAATATTATTAGTATTTTCGCTATCCTTAAATTTGAAAACATTTGATAATTTTATTCTCGAATTATTAATGCTCAATTTTTAAATATGTAATTATTCTCACGAATAGCTTCTAGATTATTATTATTAATTATATTTGAATTTATTAATTTTTTTTCAACTTCTTTTCATAGCAAAAATTTACATTTTTTATTAATCAAATAAAAGAATACAAAAAAAATAATAATAATATAAAAAACAAAATTTAAAAATGAAAAGATTTTATTATATTTATTTTTTCTTTATTTTTTTCCTGATTCTTAACAATATTTTTATATTTTTCTAATTTATGCTTTTTTCCTGATGTTTTATTTATTTTATTCGTTAATATATTTTTATGCAAATTTTAAATTTATCTAAAAAAGGATCGAAATCGTATAAAGGTACAAAAAAAGGTTCCGTTTTTTAGGTTTTTAATATTCATAACTCTGCTTCCTATAAAATAATTTTGATGCAATTTATTTCATTTGTACATGATTTTGTGTAGAATACACTTTTAGTTTTCAATATTCATAAAAATGATTATATTTTCCTTTTACAGTGCTTAGTTAGGTTCCCGGAAAATTCTTCATTATAAAATGTGTCAGTGAAAAAATTAATGCCATAAAAACAAGTTTCTTGTTTTTTCCCCTATTTTCATTCGGTGTTTTTAACTTTATTTATTACCAGGATTTTTAATTCTCATTTTGTTAATTTAAAATAATGTTTGGATTGTTATGCAAAAAGTGGTGTTTAAATTTTTTTTATATAATAAAATTATAAATAATTTTGTTTCTTTATTTATTATATTTTAAAAGGTTGACCAATAATTGTTTTCAGATAAATCCAAACTAATTTAAGCTTAATTCTGAAAAAACTAAAAATTTTAATCTTAAATAATGTTTAACTTTATATCATGGAGGAAGCAAAAAATAACACCCAAATCCACAACCATAACAATTCAACAAATGAAGATTGAGCAAAATTAATTGCATATTCTGAAAGAGCACACCAAGAGTACCCATAAGATCAAAATAAATTACAAAGGAACAACATAAACTATCGGAAGAAAGTTCAAAAAATTATGAACACACCAAAATTTTTAACCGACTAAAAATAAAATTTCAGAATCCCAGGCCAAAATTTTTTCCCACAATAAAAAATTCACAAGAATCTCGAATTTTGATTGGCCATAACTTTGGCGAGCTGCAACCCCCAACCTTCAAATAAAATTTATAGTTCACACACGGAACAGCCTAATATAATCTGCAGTGCGAATGGGTGAGCCTAAACATTGACCGGTTCCAACCTCTGCTGACTGGGCCAAAACGGGAAGAATTTTTGGCCATAACTTGGCCAAGTCATGGTTTTTTACGGAAAATTGCGTTTTTCTCGAACAAAATGTCTTGTGCGAGTTTTTTACACAATCGAATTGTAGAGAAAACTTAGCTCTTTTGATCAATCTCTTTAGAACATAATTGAATTTATACTTTTTATTTACAATATTTTTAATTCATTCCGAAGTCTTTTATGGAAAATACTTGTTTATTAATTTTCTATGATAAACATGGTTTAAATTATTTCATTCCATTATGAAAAACTAAATTTTTGTTCTATTCTTGCTATAATAGAACATTATAATGATTAAATTTTTAAAGTTTATAAAAGTTATGTAAATTTAATTTCAGTATTTGGTTTATTGCGTCAAAATTTAAATTTTTTGGTTTTTCATAAAAACTATTTTGGAAATCCACCTCCTAATCGGTTCGCCAAAATATAAATGTTTAATTATCCTAAAAAATGATTTTAAATCGAATAAAAGTGAAAAAAATGGTTCGTTCTTTTGATTTTAAAATTCATCATTGCGTTTTTAAATATAATACAATCAAAATTTAAAAGTCGCTTTTTATAAGACAAATAAATTAATGTTTGTGGTTGACACACAAGAATTCAAAAAAAAACATCTTAAATGCCTATTGAAATTCATTTTTATTAATTTATATGGAAATTTAAAACATTATTTTCTTATCTTTCAACATGTGAGCCATCTATTAAAATAATTGTATAAATTCAATTTCCCAGGCGCGCCTACGGTGTTATAACCTTATTCAAAAAAAAACTATCCAAATATAAAAAAAATTGGTTAATACCGTAGATAGTGGGCCCCGGCCCCTTTTTTGGTTTTTACTGAAATATTTTGATCAATTTAGGAATAAAAGAAAGAATTTTTAAAATTTTGAATTTCGACTTTTTCTTCGAATTCAGGTCTCATATTTTTAATTTTTTTAGAAAATTTTTTTTTGGTGGTGCTGTTGAATTTAACTTTAGAACAGTATTTATTTATCAATTGAATGTTGTGAATTGTGAATTATTTTATGTTTTTTCTTTCTTAAAAATATTTTTCGTTTCTTTTTAGTAAAAAAATAGCGGCTCTAGTCCAGTTTATGCATCCAATCGACTTTTATGCGTTCAATTTTTGTTTTTCATGGTATCTCTGAACATTCCTGTATTTACTGAAACAAATATATATGTAGCATTTTCTCAAATTGTACTCTGACGTGGTTTTACCATAAAATAGTAATAATTCTATTCATGTACGGGTTTTTTTTTTCATATACAACCACAATGTGCAAAAGAATGATTGGAAAAAAATCTAACAAACACCTAGACTAATTAAGATTTTTTGTGTTTCTTTAATCTTTATTTTGAAAATTAATTATATTTTTATAGCAGTAAAATTTATATGTCCACTAATTTAATAATTGTAATTTTTTATAATATTATTGAAATTTTATAATGAAATAATATTGCATCGCCATTTTATTCATCTATATAGTAAAAATAACATGTATTTTTATTATTTTTCAAAAAATATTTTGTTCATTTTCTCATATATTTTCAATGATTTATGGCTACTTTTGAATTGAACGGCGCTATAATGTTTCTTTAGGTAAAAAGTAAAATAATACTTATTTTCGTCTTTTTTTAATAGTTTTAATTTTTTTAATTTAATAATTTAAAAAATGAATTTTAGAAAATGCCGAAAAAAGGAATGACGAAGAAATTGCTAAGGAAATTTTGTGTCATAAAAAATATTATATAAAACATTTTTAACATGTTTTTATCACTTAAATTCTAATCTCAATTGATCTAATGTTGATTATAAAACCTTGTTTATCAACTGCTTTTTTGTTATATTAATAAAGTTGCCTAAAGTTAACTAATTAATTTTCATATTTTCATAAATAATATTATTTAAATTATTAAAATTAAAAAATTGTGGTTTTCTAAATTTTAATTATTTTTCTTAATTAATTAAATTTAAAATTAACATATTTTTAAAAGGTTTTTTCCAAATATAACTTATGAATAAATTTTAACTTTTCACGCGCCGAATGCAGCAATTAACGCAAACACAACAAGAGAAAAATAAATAAATACAATTAACAAAAATCGCTTAATTTTAATTATTACATACAATTAATATTGTTTATAATATTTTCAATTCAATTGAAAATTCATGATATCCAAAAAGAGACCAAATATTACAAAAATGAAACATTACGAAAATTGATGAACTTAAATTTTAAATTAAAAAAATACAATCATGCTTATTTAAATTATAAATAAAAACAAAAAACAAAAATTTACATAAATAAAAATTTATTATAATGTAATTAATTTTAAGAAAAAGTAAGAAACCAAATTGAAATAAATTAAAAATAAACGAGGGAAAATACTTTATAAAAAAAATATGCTTTAAAAACCTAATAATTAAAAAGCAATAGAAAAGAAAGATTTTTAGCTATTAATAAAAGATATACTTATTCAATGAGTTTAGAAAAAAGTAGATAATGACTATAAACCAGAATATAATTCTCTAAATTTTATTAATTTTAGCAAAATTATTGAAATAAAAATCTGAAAATATTTAATAGCTGAAAACCAAAACATTTAGTGTAATAAAATAATTAACACTAAATAAATCAATAAATTGAATTTAAATTAATTATTATTAATAAAAATAATTGATAATTTTTTTCTTAAACATGAACAATTTGAAAGAATCGCGTTTATGGTAATGTTTTATTTATTTAACATAAAGGTAGATTTTCTTTTTTTAAATCAATTTTATTGTTTTATATTAATATTCCTTGTTGTATTTAATAAATATCCAACAGATTTAGCCATTTTTTTTTAAATAACACTTTTAATTTTTATGCATTTTAAGCAATAATTCCTCGCCTGAAACTAAGTTAATTTTTATTATTTTAAATTTTCATTTTTTTGACCTTTTATTTCTGTACTACGGCTTATTAATAATTTAAGATTTTCATTTAAATTTTAGAGCTTGTTGCACCAATATTTTAAAGATATTTACATTTTGTTTGAATAAGAATTAATTGTAATGCCAAATTTTTTAAAATTTAATTATTGCTTAAAATGTATAAAATAAACTTAAAAATTATAGTTTTTATTTATTACTTTATTGAGGCTTTGAATTTTTATATTTTTAAAGGAAATTTCCTGCACAGATCTATTTTTTTTGTTACATCTCGCTTTTGATTTTCAAATTTTAAATTGACAGATATTTAAGAAATTCTATTTTCACAATTTATTGAGTATTATAATATAAACAAGACAAAGTTTTCAACGTATATATACAAATTCCTGTTTTAATTTTTGCTAAACAATTGCCGTTAATTTCCATCTAACAAAAAAATTATAAAAATACGTCACATATAAAAACTTGGCTTATTTATCCATCCTTTTTAAATTATTTTATAATTAATAACTTTTTTCATAAAAGCTTGTTTTGATTTCAAAAATATTATCCAAGTTGCCTGGAAAATTTTGGTTTTTAGTGAAATTTATTAAGAAATTTTAAAAATTTCGTAGGCTCCCATCAATAATTAGCTAAAATTATAATAATTTCGAGAAATAACTCCAGTTTATCACCTCTAATTAGTCATCTTAAAAGAACAAAGTGTAGTTAAAATGTAAAAAAATCAGTTTGTCAAAAGGACTAAATGATTTAGTGATTAGTCCGCAATACTTTTTTTATTATTAGTTTTGAAGATAAAAATAAAAGTATTTTATTTAGATAGTTTCTACATAATGTTTATTTTTCAAGATTATTTATTTATTTTAGTCAATAATCTTGACATCTTTCAAAGTTCCTTTCTTTGGGTGGTTGCTCGTTCTGATAATAACAGTTTATCATTGTTAGTATAATGATGTAAATACATCTTAAAACATTGAGTAATAAAACTAAAAGTGTTTTATTATTGAAAATTTATACAATAAAAATCATATACCATTTAACCATTTTTAACCAATATTAATATCTTTATATATTATTTATTTTAATTGTGGACATCGGTATTTATCCTTTTATCTCATTTGTATGTTCTTCTAGTGAAATTTTAAAACCTTAAAATTTAAAAATATAAACGTTATTAAATATAATCAATTATAATTATTTTTTATAATAAAAATATTATTAGTATTTTCGCTATCCTTAAATTTGAAAACATTTGATAATTTTATTCTCGAATTATTAATGCTCAATTTTTAAATATGTAATTATTCTCACGAATAGCTTCTAGATTATTATTATTAATTATATTTGAATTTATTAATTTTTTTTCAACTTCTTTTCATAGCAAAAATTTACATTTTTTATTAATCAAATAAAAGAATACAAAAAAAATAATAATAATATAAAAAACAAAATTTAAAAATGAAAAGATTTTATTATATTTATTTTTTCTTTATTTTTTCCTGATTCTTAACAATACCATTAGGATATTAATTTATTACAATATTTCTTTTTATAAGTATTTCATAAAAGAAAAATACAATATCCAAAATTAATAAAATATTATATATTTTTGAGCGATTTAAAATTCAAGGCTAAAGTACGAACGATCATTCATGAAGTCGGCCATGCGATCATGATTAATTATTATATATTTTAATCAAAATTAATTGATTTTTGAAAATGAGTAAACAGGAAAAAATAAAGTAATATAATAAATTATTGAATATTAAATGTTATTAAATACTGTAATTAGAACCAGAATTTAAAAAGTTATATTTAAATTATTTATTCTAAAAAATTGTTTTTGTTTATAGAAATGCTTTTACTTAGTTATGCAATAAAATGATCGCACATGAAGGTGTGAACAGAAATAACATATAATTTTAAAAAAGTTATATTAATTTAAAAATTTTAAAATAAAAATTATAAAGAAAAAAAACGAAATTAAAAAAAGATTTTTAAAAAATAATTTAATTATCATATTCTTATACATTGATTAAAAGATTGTATAATTTGACTAATACAATTAAAATCACTCAATTAATATTTAATAAAATTATATTTACATAAATATTTAATTACCTTTTATATATGAGTAAATTTATGGGTCGGGGTCGTTTTCGTGCGGGCCAAAGTTTTTGGGCTATAACTTTTTTTTTCTTTGTCAACAAAATCCAATGGTATCATTCGATAGCCCCTAAGTGTTCTCTATTAGCCTGTAAAATTTGGAAAAATTTCCTTAAGGTTTAAAAAAATTATGGTCAGAAGAGTTCAAAATTTTCCAACTTTTTTGGCCCGAACTTTTTTTAAACTTGACGAAATTTTTTGAAATTTGGCAGCTAATAGCGCAATTCAAGGGATTTCGTATGATACCAAGATTGTGCAATTTGATTGGGTCTGAAAAAAGTTATGAATTGATTTAGTCAAAATTTTGGCAAATTTTGCACTTTTCGTCGGTCAAACCCACCACGTAATAAACAAGTCCACACTCAAGGGTTGATAAACGAATCGAGGGATTTTATTGGGTATAAATTCTGTAACAATAATTTAATACACTAATAGTAGTTTGCAATAATTAAAACTTAAAACCGAAATGCATTAAAAGTAAAATAAATAAATTTAATATAATATTTAATTAGGCTATTTCTTAGATTTTATAAATTAAAAAATGTATTACAATACAAAATTTAACTATTTATTTAAAAAAGAAAAAAAAACCAAAAAAATTATGGAATTCATAAATATTGGAATTTAAAAAATTTAAATAATTTCTACATTGATAATACCGATAACTTGATAAATATTTTGATTTGAATATAATTTTTACAAAAAAATATGTATAACAATAAAGAGATGTAAAGTTAAGATGTATCTTGCATTAAAAATGTCCAAACTTTGAATTTTTATCTTATAATATTTTTACAAAATTATTCAATAGATAATAGAGAAGTGATATATATAATAATTCTCATAATAAGATAAACAAATCAACACAATGCTACCTTTCAATGGAAAATGTGACTTTTCAGTTATTCAAAAAGTGAATTTAATTATTTTTAAGCCGAAATAAAAATTTACTAAATGTTAAATTAAAAAAAAACAATTTTTAAATGAATGGACCGAAAAGAAAAAATCATAAATTAAATTCCGGCATTCAACTATTGGATGAAAATGATTGTCTTTGTCAAGATTTAAAATAAAGATTCAAATTTACGCAAATCGTCTTATAAAAAAAGGTTTTAATCGATTAAAAATTCATTCCCTTTTATGAAAAAAATCAAATATTGATTGTTGTAATTATGTAAAACATATGGATTGTTAAATATAAATAAATAGAACTCAATAATTGCTATAAAACTTTACCAAAAATAAAAAACAATTCAATAAATAATAATGAGAAAAATTAATGTAAAGATAAAAAAAATTTAATTATCCTTTTTTTCATTATAATTTCTTAAAAAGATTATATGATTCACAAGTGATAGTGCAAAAAGTACTCAATAAATATGAACAAATATTTTTCATTTTTTCAAATTCATGCAAAATAAAATTTATCATATTATAATTAAATATTTCTTTGCTAATGATATTTTCTTTTTGTAGTTTGCAATATTTTGTTTATTCCATTATTTTTTATTTTTACCATGTTTTTGATTAATTATAATTTTGTAAGTAAACAGGTAATTAATTATATTTACTTATTTTTCTTCAGGGATAAATCACATAGTTTTTTATACTAATAAAATTTATAACTTTAAAATAATAAATGAAAAATTTAGCCAAAAATTACAAAATGACTTTTTCAAGTATAGGTAATATTTATTATTTAATGAAATAAAAAATTAAGAAATATAATTTAATAAAAAATTGTACAAATTCTTATTCAAACAATACATTTAAGCTGATCAACATAAAGTTTATTAAAAAGTTCTTAAATTTGGAATATATTTTAAATTAAATTCAGAAGAAATTTATTTGTCATTTTGTTATGATAATTAAAAGCATTTTACTTTTGAGTTGGAGCTTTGTTTATTCTTTATATTGTATTCAAAAAATTAAGAATATTATTGCTATTTTTATGTTGAATTTTCAATTTATTTTTAGTTTGTTTGTCAATTTATTTCAATGAATATGCATTTATATTAGTTAATCTTTATTTATTTTTATGTTTATTGATTTTAATTTAAATAAAATAATTTATAACTTTTCTTTAAATACAAAAAGCACGACATTTATAAGAAAATAAATATATTAAGAAATGACTTATTTTTAAATTTGTTGATTAAATATTTTTATCTAATTTTTTCAAAATGTTTTGAAATTTATTTTTTCTAACAATAATTGAGCTTTATATTTTTTTAATTCGTTTAAAACTTTTTATTTTAAATTTATATTTAAATTTTGGTAATTACAAATAAATTAATATTCTTTCATCTGTCACTGCTCTTGACTTGCAATAACGGTATCATGAACTATAAATTGGATTTAAAGTTTTTTTTGTAAATTGACAAAATATATCTACTTTATTTTAAAGTTGGGAATCGCAAGGCTACAAAAAGGTAAAATTTATTTGTGATTAAAAATATTTTATTTTATTTGAAGAATTCTAACTTATTATTAATTTGAATATAAATAAATATTACAACGGATTAAACTATTGAATTATAATTTAAAATAAAATAAATGATAATCTGGGGAACAAATTTCGCGAGCAAAAAAAAACATTTTCTTTAAAAGCGTGTTGAAATTATTCAATTTTACGGCATTTGTTATGATGTATATGGATCGGCATTTATACTTAAAAATCAGCAGTATTTGAAATATATTATATATAAATAATTCGTTAATAAATATAAATGTTGTAATGAAAAAAATATCGTGCATATTAGATTTGAAATTAATTCTTTACTAAAAAAAATTCCTTTATTTATTAACTTAAAAATTTATATATCGATAAATATTCAAAAAAAAAATTAATTACCATTTCTTTTATAACATATTTTTATTTAATGCCACATAGACTTTATATTTAAATGAAAAATATTTTATTTAAAAATAATATATATAAAAAAAAAGACAATAATAATAAAAATAATTTGAATCGCATTAAATTAATGATTATTTTAATTGTTTAATGTTTTGTATTAAATTTAATTTTTGTTGTTTTTAATTATCTAAATATGGCATTGAAAAACTTTAAAGAAAATATATGATTACTCAAAAGTGCTATTAAAAAATAGAAAATGGCTTTTATAAACCGTACTGGACATTATTAAATACGGCAAGGATTATTAAAATAAATGAATAAATAGCCTTCATGTTTTGCTAGTTTTTATTTAAAAATTTTTTACTTTGGTTTCGTTCACGAGTCTTGGGAAATTTTCGATTTCGAAAAGCAATAATATTTCTTTGTGCCTTTTATATATTCAGTATGAATATCAATATTATATGCAATTATTTCACAAGTGAGAAATATTTTTCTAAATTTGGTTAAATTGGACTTTTAAATGTTCAGCATAATAAATTTTATCGAAATTAAAATGAAATTATTTCCGATCGAAATAGAAAATTACTATCTATGATTTAGAACAATTAATAAACAATAATTAAATTGAGCGGTATTATAAAATTCGGAAATATCAAATCATAAAAAATTCAATTTATAAAACAATTACTGAAATTTTGTTTAAAAATATCTTTAAATTTTAGCACTTAAAATAGTTTTGGATAAAAAAGAATTTATATTTTAAATCGCACTACAGTCATGCACTTTTATCTCACAGGCAAAAGTTTCTCGCGATATAAACCATTAGAAAATTTAAAAAATATATTTTTATGCAAAAAATTATTTTCATTTAATAAATTCCAATGATCACAATTCAACATAATGTTCTTAAGTAATTCAATATTAATTTTAATATATTAAACAAATATAAAGAATTATTGAATTGTCCATAAGAATTTATGGTTTAGCTCTCAAAAAGCACAAATATTTATTCAAGTGCCTTTATAAGATTCAGTATGAATATGTGTTAGCATTTTTCTCACATTTTATCCTGTTATTTTTTCATGAGTTTCAGATGGTTAGCTGACTAAAATAGCACATATTTTAAAAAATTATTGAAAAGTTTATTTTCGAAGCTTAATTAAATATATTAAATTAAAAAGTACAAAATAGATGTCTTTCGAGATAAAATGGAATAAAAAAATAAATTATTAAATATTAATTTATAATTTAAAATTGAAAAAATAAAAATAAAACATTCCCATAAAAATTATTATAATTATTATTGTCTTTACAATACATTTAATTTCTAAATTGGATATTTTCTAATATAATAGAAAATAAATATAAATAAATTCAAAATATTTATGAAAAAATTATCCTAAAAATAGTAGATCATGAAAAATAATGAATTACTTTTGATAGTATTAATGGAAAAACGGAAGTTTTTTTTCAACTTCATTTTTCGAATAATTTTTTAGTGATTAATTTATAATTAATTTAATAAAAAAATGAATAATAAATATAAAAAATTTAATTAAAATTTAAAAAATCATTTAGAAAAATGAACAAAAAACACATAAAGGAGAAATAACTATTATATTGTCATTTTTATACCAATAATACGATATTTCTTCGACTGATTTCGTGAATCTTGTTCTTTTTGAGTTTTTGATCTCACGTTAATGTTTTCTTTATATATGCACGTTGAACTTAATCATATAATTTAGCAACGAATAAATTATTGAAAAAAATAAGTAAATAGATTTTTTTTGTCTTATTTATTATCCTAATCAATAGTTTGGTTTGAAAAATAACAGGTACAATAAATGCACTAACAGCTGCACATGAAGTCGCACATATGAATTTTTTATAACCAAAGTAACATTTTGAAGTTTCTAAGATTATTGGTAAAAAAATATACAAAATAAATAAATAAATAATTTAAATTGGTTAACATTTTAAAGCTTTTAAACTTTTATCTCTGCGCAACTTGATTTTTTTATAAATTAATTGATTCTTTTACATAATATAATCTCATAAAACAAATTACCTATAATGGATAAAATTTAATTTTTAAAAAATAAACGTTTAAAAAATAAAAATATTGGTTTACATCAAAATTTTGTACGGTTTATTATTCGATAATTGAAAGGGCGCGGATTATTCGACAGAAATTTTTTAAATTTTAGAACCACAACAACTAAATAAATTTTGGAGATGAATTTATGAGTCTTTCTTTTCTTGTGGGTGTTTTTTCTGAATTTTTTGGCCGATTCTTAGGGTATATTTTTTTGAAATTTTTAGCGGTTCTGGAGTTTATTTTTCGTTTTGAAGGAAATTGACGCCCTCTAAATAAATTTTATTTAAAATTAATGTTTTTTGTTTTTGTCTTGACACTTTTCAATATTTTCGATTACATTGCTTTACGATTCCTTTTAAAAATTTAGAATCTTTAAACAAAAATAATACGAAGAATAAAAATTTTTAAATTAAATTTTTTATAATTTTTATTTTCTAATATGACAATTTTCTTCAATTTAGTTATACATATTTATTTAAAAATGTTACTATTATTTGGATTTTTAATTCACATGCTCACTACCGTCCTGTTCAAACTTGGTAACACCGTTTTAAATTTATTTCTATTTTATTCAAATATCATTAATAAAAATAATTATTTATTAATTATCATAATGTGCAGTTTTCACTTCATAAAAATATAATTATTTTTTACTTTTCATTATTTTTTATTAAATAATTGTATTAATTTAATTACAATTTTAGTCTTGTAATTAAATTAATGCTTGCTTAAATTTTATTATTTTTAATTTTGATTACTTTATATTTTAGCGTCGTAAATACATTTTCTTAATATTTCACTCTTGTTGGCTCCTCTTATATTCATTGATGTCGCTTCCCCATAGCATTTTACTAATTTCAATAAAGTTTAAAGTTTTATTTAATTAATCCTTTAGTAAATATAAATTTGAATTTGATTAGAAAATTTAGTTAATAATAAAGAATATTTAAATAATTAATTTTAATTTATTTTATTTGATAGATTGGTTGGTGAATTAATAAATTTTTGCCTTAGTTGCATTTTCTTTATATAATTTTATTAAATTTATTGGTTAGAGCTTTTTGTAAATATCGATGATTAGAATTGAATGAATATAAGACATTTTTGATTTTCCGGCGGTGCTTAAAGGCGCGGCCGGAAAAAAATTTGAATATTTGAGTTCAATTCCCAATTTGATAACTTTCTGTTGTTTGTAATTATCAATCTATCTTTATATATTTTGTCATACTTACAATTTAAGTTGCTATGATTCAAGTATAACTTAATTTTTGAATTTGAATTTTTTAAAAGCATTTTGCTCTAATTTTATGGATTTTATTTTTATTTATTTTTTTAGAAAATTATAAAAAACTATAATTTATAATTTTGTTTTCCATTTCATAAAAACTAATAAAAAAATGTTCTTTAATTTGAATAATTAAGAACATTGATGTAATGGATAACGAAATTATTCACTTTATAACATTTATTACTGATATTTCTTATATAATGAATTTGTATTGAAGTTTGATGTAATCAAAAAATTTTATAGAGTGTAAAATACTTTTATGTTATAAAATCTTTCTTTTTGGCTCACATAATTGATATGTGGATTAATCAATAATATTATTTCAAATCCTTGTCAGTTAGATTTTAATTTATTTAATCTTATATTGTAGATTAACCGAATTATATTATTTAACTATAAACATTAAAATAAAAATATATTAATTAATTTCAATATAATTCGTGTGTAGTTCATTTTCTATAGATAATTTAATTTTTGTTGAGAGTATTTAACTTTTCATGTTTATTAAATCTTTTTCGTTGCAGTTTATAAAATTATTTTAGATTAGAATTTTAAAACGAAATAAAAATAAAAAACAAGAAATTTCTTTAGCGATAAAAAGAAGAAACTCAAAGTGAAAAATTAGGAATTAATTTGAGTTATTGTATTATTCCTTTTAACATTAATGGATGAATAGGGAATATTAATGAAAATCATATAAAAACATAATATTTAACATTTTCGTCTAATTTTATTTAATCAAACTTTAGATTTAGTATTTGCAAACATAAAAATAAATAAATAAATAAATCTAGAAAAAAATAATAATAGCAAAGTAATTAAATCTTTTAAATTTTTTAATTTATAAAGGCACGAGTGTTATTAATAATAAAAATTTCGTGATTTCGGTAAAATTAATTTGGGGAGAAATATAAACAAACAAAAATGAAATAAAATTTTGTAAAATATATTTTTATGAATTTCTTTTATAATTGGTTAATTTATTAGTATAAAATAATTAACTAATAATATATTTAAATTTGTGATAATTAAATCAACAATTGGTTTGTTAATTCTTGAAATTCCACATTTTATAATTGAGGGAAGCGAATGCTTCTGCTGGTGGTATACTTTGATGGGTGCAATAAGTGCGACAGATTTTTAGTTTAAAGCAATGAACCAAAAAAAATAATTATAAAAATAATGACAAAAATCAAATAAAAATTATTTAAATAAAAAATAAATAATTAAAAAATATTTAATGATATTGTCGAAAATTTTTTCTTTTAATAATAATTTGATAAAATATTACTCAATGTTAAATTATTTATAAGTAAATATAAATTTAGTTTAAAACAACATATAAAATATTCGACAAAGCATGCTATATAGTTTAAATAAATTAATATTTATACTTGCATTTTTTCTTTAATTTATAAAACTTTAAATTAAAAATTTAATTTTTATTAATTTACCAATAAAAAGTTCCCTAAGTTTCATATATGTTTGGATAAGTCTCAGATTTAAAATTAATTTAAAAAATAAAGAAACAAAATATTAATTAATGGAGACATAGAAGTAATAATTAGCAATTAATAAAATGAGTTTAATTATAAATTGCTTGCAATTATGCCACTGATTTTTGGAATATTTATGTTAAATTAAAAAATATATTTATGAATAATGTAAAAATAAAAAATGATAAAAATGTACATATAAAATAAAAGAATTATTATAAAAATAATCTAATAATGGAATGAGTAAGAAGTAAAATTCAAAAATTTTAATATTTAAATTTATAATTGGAATGAAAAGCTAAATGTTTATTTATTTTCAAGCAAATAAAAATACTTTTAATTAATGAGAACAAAAAGAAAATTAAAAATAAAGGATAAATTAGAAGGAGACAAATTTATTATTTAATATTTTTAATTAATAAAAATTCAATTATAATTAATTATTGGTTTTAAAGCATTAAAACAATTAATTTATGATTCTTTTACAAATAAAATTTCTTTTGATTATTTAATTTATTTTTAAATAATAAACGAAAAAACATAATATTTAATATATATTAATTTAATAAAATTATTTAAGAAGAATTGAAAATTGCATACAATTCAATAAAATTCATTTACACAAGATAAATATAATTGTAATAGTACATTTATTAATTAATGGAGACATAGAAGTAATAATTAGCAATTTTAAAATGTAGGACAAACAAAATCTAGTTCAAAAATAGAAAATTAAAAATAAAAATTAAAAAGTATGGTGGCAATTATTAATTTTTACTTTATTTATCTCTGAATTTCAAATAAAATATTCAATATAAGAGCGAGTCTTTTATGATGTACTTCTATAGGCAATAAAAAGCAAAAAATTATTGCTAAAGCTTTAAATTATTACTTTTATTTAATATTTTCTTCAATCTTCTCGATTTCATGGATTTCTTTCATCAAAGTACTTGGCAAATAAACTGATCAGAAATATATAAGATTTTAATAATTAAACTCATTAAAAAAAGTTTTTCTTAATTTATAAATTTTGTTCAAATTGCTGAATTATTGGTATATCAATTTAAAATATTTTTAACAAAATGATAAATTATGAATTAAAGATACTCAGAAAATTGATTAATAAATTTTAAAATATATACTTTCGAAAATTTCACCAAAAAACCATAAATATTTTTACAATATTAATAGAAATATAAAAAAGACACAGATGATAAATTTTTTAAAAAATTTGGGTTGATTAAAAGAATCAAGAAAATTGATCGACAATAAATTAGAAATTAATGAAAATTAAAGCCTTTTTTAACCTCTATGTTTGTACAATTAATTAAAAATAAATTTATAAAAATTTCATTTCATAAAAAAACTTAAATGGATATTTTTATTATAAGCAATGAATGACCATGACAGTCCTTGCTACATTTCGAACAAAAAACGTTTATTCATTTCAGAAAGATAATAATAACATATATACAATTACTTTAAATTAATTTTTTTTATTTAATTTTTTTGAAAGCACAAGGTTATTTTTAGTTATCTTCATTACTTAAAAATAAAATGAAGTATTTCTCAATTATACTAAACGATATTTATTAATAAGGCAAAAGAATTTATTCCTAATCAGAATTTAATGAATTTTTTTGATGAACTTTATTTTTTATGGTCTAACAACGCAGAATTATTATGCTTTAAGTTATTAATTCTTTACTGAATATAAACAAAATCCTAATTAAAAAAAATAATTCTGAAAAAATCAAATAATCAAATTTGATTATCATTTAAACTAATTACTTGAATTAAATAACAATTATTAAATCACTATACAAAAAGTGAAATTAAACGGATAACCTTTGAAAAAAAAATTTTTTTTTTAATTTTTCAAAATTTTCGCCATTATTTTACAATTTTTACCTCATGAATTGCAATTTTATTTTATTGAATTTCTTTTTGAATTAAATAATATTTTAATTTAAAAAATAAAATTAAATACAAAATTTAGGCATTAAATAAATATCCATTTTAATATTTCATTTAAATATTCTTTATTACCGTAAACAACTTTTATTCTCTGTTGCAATTTATTAAAATAATTGGTATGTGTTATTTAGAAATATTTAAAATAAAAATCTTTTTTTTATGAGAATTGTTTTATTCTGTTGAATAAAATAAGAAGTATTTAAATCCATTTTTATATTCTGATTGTAAAAAATGATCCCTTCGAAAGACGTTCTCGATTTCGTCGCAGAGTTCTCTTTTTTATTTATGTTATACTCAATTATTATTTTATATTAATTTTTATTAAAATAAATATACATTTGTTTTTTATTATTTTTCATGAAAATTTATTAATATTTAATTTATTTCAAAAATTCAAGTATTGTAATGAAAAGAACTATTAATAGTATTATTTAATTTTTTTTTATTCGATTAACCAGCCAGCTTCCTTCTTCCTATCATTTTTCTATAATAATTTAAATAATTCCTTTTTATAATTCTGTATTTAATGCAGTTTATTTTTTAATGTCAAATGTATTTAAAATGGATTTAATTGATTTCAAAATATTAAAACAATCAAAATGTTTATTAAATAAAAATTAATATAAATCTGGCATTCATAATTTATGTCAATATTTTTGAAAATGTTGATTGTGAAAAAAGTAAATTTCAAATAAAAATAGTTAAAAAAAGTTCCATTAAAAATTCTTCATAAAAATTTATATTAAAAAATGAAATTATTAATGAGAAATTTAACTTTCTAATTTAATATTTTATTTTACTTGTAATAAATTCAATTTGATATTGAAAGTAAATAAATTATTTTAAATTTTAATAAAATATTTTTTTTATAATAAATTAAAAATATTCTATTTATTTCCTCAGAAAAAATTTATTTTTTATTATTTTATAATTTTATTTTATATATTTCATAAGCGCTTTGAAAATAAACTTTACCCAATTTTTTAACTCTTGTGTTGGCGCCCTTAAATTGCAACTGTGGTATTAATGTTTATTTTTAAAATTTTTGCTTTGAATTTAAATTTTGATTAAACTGCATTAAATAAAATTCAAAATATTACTATTGGGTTTATGTTTTATTATCTTAAAAATAATGAAATTAATATGAATTTTTACTAAAAACGTGTGTTTAAAATATAGTTAACTCTTTACCATTTAGAAAGACACCAATTAAAAATTTTGTTTGCTATTCAAAGAAGAAAAAAAATTATTTTTATTCTTTAAAAAAATCGGAGTTCTATATTAAATTAAAAAATTATTAATACATGTAAAAAAATTCTAACCTTGATCTATTTTACTACTAGTAAAATTAGTAAACTTTTTTATAATTTTAAATTTATTATTGTTTTTTTATTCTGCCCATTAATTTAATGTATTAATATTACTTGTACTTAAATGTAAAAATTAATTTGTTTTTTAAAGAAGATAAAATGTTTTAAAACTCAAAAGTATTTTTTAATTAAAATTATTTTTGTAGTATATATTAAAAAATTAAAATTAAATTTTATAATATTTTACTTGTAATTAATTTGTTAGATTTTGATATATTGTGATATAATGATATATTAATAAACGTTTTTACATCAATTTGGCTAATTACTAATCCCCCGAACTAAAACAAAAAAAGGGTAAATTCCAATTATTTATTTTTTAAAGTGTTTTACAAAAATTAATTTTTAAGGTGGTAATTTCTTTCCATCGAAGTTCATTTGTGGGACGTTTCATCAAATCAATTTTCTATAATAAATATTTTTTAATTGCCTTTAAACTCTTAATTATTTTATTTGTTGTTGCGATTCTTATTAACAAAATTTTATTAGTTCTAAATGATAATTGATTTTTTTAGCTTCATTTTTTGATAATTATTTTTTTTTAATTATAAAAATCAATTTATAATATCTATTTAAAATACATCTTTACACTTTTTCTAAATTTTCAATATTTATCAAAAAATTATTTAAAGTATTTTTGCTTTATAATTTCTCTTGCTAAGATTTTAAATATTTATATTTTTCCTATTGTAAATATTAATAAATTATTTTTTTTATTCAATAAAATCTTTTGTATTTCTTCGATCTGTGAATCTTTTAAAAATTATTTTATTGCGAACATTTTTTTCCCAAATAGAAATTTTAATTTTTTGAACAAAAGAAATAACTAAAAAAATAATGCTGTCGTGAACCTGCGCCCATTTTCCCTTTATTATCTTACAAAATCAACTTACCCACTCTTAACAAATCTTTTTTGGTACTGATGCTCATTTTCCAGACTTAAAATTAAAAACAATAAATTAATTTTTAAAATT
>SIJG01000088.1:443808-458807 GCA_023374025.1 Heterodera schachtii | reverse complement strand
AATTAAAAAAAGAAGAAAATAATTATTTTCGATATTGAATTGAGAGCAATAAATTTAAAAAGAAATTTGCACAATATAATGAAAAAATATATAAATACAATAAAATATTATTAAATTTAAAAAGCTGATATATTTTTTATTAATTTAATGGAATAAATACTAAAGAAAAAATAAATGAGTTAATTAAATATTCTTAAACTAAAAACATAAGAATAAATGATGTATATAAAAGTAGCATCATGTAAGTAAAAGTTAAAAAAACTGATTGCACTTTACCTCTATCGTAAATTTTTTCCCAAGTACAAGAAAAATAAATTAAAATAGGCAAATATGAGTTGATTTCAAGAGAATAAAAATAAAAGCTTAAATTATTCTTTTAAGCAACCTAATTATGAAACAAAAGCATTTTGATTATCTTAAGATCTTAAAGAATCTTATATTAATTATTATTCAAAAAATTAAAAATAAAAAAAATACAATAATTACTTTATGAAGGGAAAGTTTCTTTACCAATTAATAATATTATGTGACAAATTTACATGTTTATAAAATAAATAATTCTTTATTTAGCCAATAAGATAGATCGCTTATACGTATATTTTTTTTTAAATAAGCAATAATTCTTTCTTTGAACAAATATTTTGGATTAAGTTTCACAGTATTTATGATTGATTTTTTTGAATATTCTTTTTCTTTTTTTATAATTCTCAAACTTATTAATAAATTCTAGAATTTACTTCATGGGCTGACTCTTCAGTTTAAAAAGGTCGTAACCTTCTGATCTCGCAGAAGGAAGAGAAGGCAGAAAACAATTATTTGAATTTAATAAGTGTAGGTGCTTAATTCTTGAGATAACTAAGGTTATAGTAAAATTAGATATGAATTTATTAAACTTTTGCCTAAATTTGTCCCATAAAAACGAGCTTCTTGTTATTCTAATCTAAATTTTTTAATATTATTAGCGCTTTAAATTTCAAATTAATTTAATAATATTTATTAGTTTTTGTTTTTAAAAGTTTTATTGAAATAAATTTAATTTATTAATATTCTCTCGTTATTTTTTCCTTCACAACTCTTATGGTGTCAATAGTGTCATTCGGTGGCAAATTTTTTTTAAATTTTTTGTTATTATTTTTAGAATTTTACGTTCTTTTTCAATTAGGCTTTCTTTTTTTCCATTTAAAATTTAGCTTATTTTTAAATTTTTATTTGTATTAATTTAAAATTTTAAATTAATAGCATTTAAACACTTTTTTGAACTTTTGCATTTTCCTCTTTTGAATTGATTTTTTTAATGTTGTTGTATAATGGTTCAAATTGATTAATAAATTTAAATTTATTATCTCTGCGTAAAAAATAATTTTTTTCGATATAGGAGAAATTTTTTTTTTTATTAAATTTTGCATTTGTTAATGAATGAATTATGTCGTTGTGCCAATTTTATTAATATAATTAATTTATTTTTACTTGTATCATTTCATAATAACTTAGAATTTTAATTGCAAAAAATTTGACATTTAATATAAAAAAATCTTTTGTATTTTATTAAATAATTTTTATTTATTATATTATTAATATCTTTTTATTTTTAGGAAAATTTTTTGGAAAATTTTCGTAATTTGTTATATTGAAAATTTTCTAAATCTTCTTTATTCGATGAAATACCATTATAAATCAGAATTTCTAAAATTAATAATAATATTTCTTGATTTTAACAACTTTAAAGATTGATTGAACTAATTAATTTGCTCTTAAATTAATTGTTTAAATTTTAATATTTATTAATATTACAATTATTATTTTTAAATTTATTTTAAAATTTCTTAGACCCCATTTAATTTGGTAGGTAATAGAGTTTTGGGTGCGTTTTTCATTTCTTTAATTGATTCAAATTTTTCTCATTATTTTTTTAATTTTATATATTAAAATATCATTTTTTATTCAGATTTAAGTAGCTTATTTATTTGTTCTAAAAGTTTTTTTTTTACCTTCATCAATGAAATTTTTGGATAATTTTATTACAAAAGAAATTTTCGCTATTTCCTTAAATTATAAATCTTTATACTTAAATTTGGTGCTATATCGAAGCATGAAAAGTGCAAGGTTGAAAAATAATTATTTTAAATAAATTTAATATAGATATATATTTTTTTGTATAAAACCATCAAGACCTGATTTAGAGCCTAATAATTCGTAGACAAATAGTGCGATAATCAAAATATGAATAATAATATTCATTATTCTAAAATAATAAATCACAAAAATGAGCTTCAGTATCAACTACCTATGAATTTTCTATAAAAATATTTTTATTGCACTATTTATTTATTTACCAACTTTAATTTTTTAATAAAAATTGAGAAAACAAAAAAGACTGTTTTATTGAGATTTAAAAATATTATTGGTATTCTAAAAAATTTTAATTTTCATTCTAGCGAATAATATTATGTATTAATCTATTTTATTTTTTGATTTACTTTAAAATAATCTATGCTACGCAGTCAATTTTTTTATTGTCATTTTGTTTTTGTTTTTTTTTTGTTTAATAGAATTTTTTATTTTTTAATGTCGGAATTTGATTAATTCAGCTTTTTAAAATAATATATAATCTAATTTATTTTATTAATTTAAAAGTTGTATCAAACAAAAAAAACAAATTCAAAAAAGGAAAAGTAAATTTTTTTTTTTTTTTTGTATTTTTCGTGTAAAATTTTGCTAACTTTTGTTTGGCATTCGTTTTATTTTTTTTTGTTTAATAAATTTAATTAAGACTAAAAATTCTAAATATTTTTTTGTTAATTAAACTGTCTTTATATTTTACAATTTCATGTAATTTTTGTTCATTAATTTCTTTTTATAATTTATTTTAATTTTAGATAAAAGCATAAGAATTAATTGGTTAAACCCTTTAAAATTACAACTTAAAAATATGATTACGAATATCTATTTGAATTATAATGTTTATTTTTGAAAAAACATATTGAAAAATATTTTTCTTAATCATATATAATTTATAAATAAAATTTCTGATTATATTTAATGAAAATCATAATAATCCATGTTTTTCAAATTCTTGCTCAATCCGTAATCACCATGTTTTTTTACCTCATAAAACTCGAAAAAAAAGTTTTAACTTTATTTTTCGCCAGAAAATAATTCTCCGGTATTAAAAATATTGTAATAAATATTGCTATGTTTAATGGCGCTAAAAATTTACGAACATTTTTAATACAATTTAAACAAATAAATTTTATTTGATAAAAATCTAAATATTTAGAGAGAAGAATGTAGAAAATAGAACAGTTAGATTCTATGCAAGAAAAAACTTTTATATGCATTTTCTGTCTTCTTTCTTATTCGGCTTCAATGAAAAATTTTTAGCTACTAAGATTATATCAGATTTTGTCCAAAAAATTTACGCAAATTATTAAAAATTCCTAATTTTCCCAGCCGTGTCGCAGCTCAGCGAGCTGCGACTGTCCGATGCTCGGACAGTTTCAACGAAATAAGCAAATGAAGGGGAGCGGGGACAAAAAGGGCAAAAAAGGAGCAAAATGGATTGAGAAACCGGCGGCAACACCCGTCTGCGCAAATGTCACCCGATGGAACGGCAAAAAGAGCCCAATTCAGCCAATGACAACACAGCATTTCAGCATTTGCATCATCAATTTATAATCTTCGTCAGAAAAAACATCATTTTTTATTTTTACTTAAAGAAATTTATGTTTAATAAACTAATTTATAAAAAAGATTTTCGATCGCTTATCTTTTTATTTTTTTAATATAAGAAATATTCTCTTTTTTTTTAATAATTATAATTTTATTTAAAATCCCTGCAATATTAATATAAATAATTATTATATTTATAAATGCATTGATAAATTTAGTGAAACTGGAAAAAATGGTATTTTATTGAACTGTTTTAAGTTAGTTTCTCACAATATTCAAAATTGAAACTATAAAAGTATATTTTGAATTTAAGTGAATATATTTTATATTGAAATAATTAAATTCGAGATTATTGAAATGTATACAAGAATAAGGACCAAGATGAATTAAAAAATAAATCTGAATTAATATTGATTTTAAATAATTTTATTATTTTCTCTTCAAAATTAATTATTTTTTAAGTATTTTTAATTGATTCCTATGTAATTAAATTGATCAAAAATTTAAAACCAGCAAGCGCATCCATTTCCTTGAAGCTGATGATCATGTAGACCCTAAATTTTTTTGAAAGATAAAAATTATTTAATTATATTTTATTTTCATATAATTATTCCGCTTCCAGCATTAATCAAGATCATTTATTTTAACATTTTTCTTATCGATTCAAGCAGGAGTTTTTTATTTTAATTTAATTTTGGTTAATTTTTTAATTTTTAATATTTATTATTTGAATATTTTTAATAAAAACATAAAAATTAAAGGTAAAATTTATTTATTCCTTTAATAAATATTTACAGTTGAAAAAAAAAGATTTAAAATTGCTTTTAAATATTTTTTCTTTTGCAATGTAAATAAATTAAATATTTTTCTTTATAAAATTATTTTATTTAACAACAAGTATACAAATATATTAACATGATATTTTTTGATTTTTTATACATAAAATTTTTTCAATTCATAGGTAAAATTGTATTTATTATATTTTTCGTTCGAAATTATTTATTTAATTTGTTTGTTGTTGATATTTATAAATTGAGATTTAAATTTTGCGCTGATTTAGAGACGAAAACCTAAAAAAGGTGTATAATAAACCCAGCATTTTAAAATTTTGTTATCCATTACATTCATCATCAATAGGGTTGTAAATTATATGGACTAAAAAACGCCAAATATGGACATAAAATATGGACTAAAAAAGCCCGAAATATGGACTAAAAAGCTCAAAAATGGCCAAATATGGACCAAAATATGAACTAAAAACTGCCAAAATATAAGTTTTAAACGCTCAAAAAATCCGAAAAAATGTTTAGATATTCAATATTTGCTTAAAAGACTTAAAAAATACACTAAAAACTGCTAAAAATGGATTTATAGTTTTTAAATGCCAAATTTTATCAAATTTTAGCTTCACAATTGAAAACCAAAAACATTTCAATTTTTTGGTAATAATCTCATTCTTTGTCAGTGAAATTGGTACTTTTCGGTTTTGTGACCCCCCCTGAAATTTTCAAATAAAAAGTCTTTTCTAGGGTAATTTATTGCGCTGATCACGAATATGACCTTTATTTTTCAAAATTCAGAATCCCGAACCCGAATTAAAACAAAATTCTACCTTTATAAATTACAAGGAAAACATATTTTTAGGGGTTTTCGAGTTATTAAAGAATATTTTTATAGCGTTTTCTATTTATTACGTCTAATTCATTAAAAAAATGATCATTCGACTTGGATGGATTTGGAAGAACTTATCTTGACTTAATATAAACGAAATTTTTAAATATAAATTAATTGATTAATGTAAAATCAAAAGTTAAAAATTGATTATCGTTTTTTAAGTCAATACAATAGTAATTGATAATAATTTTAGGAATTTTAGGTGAAATTTTTTCTAAATGTAAATTTTGTTTTATTTATTTTTGTTGAATTAAAAAAATAGTTACAATACTAAGGGGGGGGGGGGTACGACAATTGCGGATCGGCAATTGCGTACCGTACAATTGTGGACGACAATTGCTGAAAAAATTAACTGGAAGAGTGGGCTTCGACAGTACGGTCTATTCCGTATTGCAAATTCAAAACCTGAGTGTGTTTCGGCCCTTCACAACAATAAATAAATAGCTAACAAATTGAACATATAAATAAGGAGTAAAAAGCAAAGCATAAGTTGAAAAACATAATAATGTTTATTTTATTGGCTTGCGGAAGGTCCAACAGCTTCATATATTCAAATGAGAATCAATTTTATCTATTTAAAAAAATGAAATATTCAATAATTTTACAAAATGATAAATAAATAATGCAATTAATGAAATTAATGAAATTTTAATATTTTATTTAATTAAACAAGTTATAAAAAAAGTTTATTATCATCTTTTTGAATAATTTAAATATATATATATATATATATAGAATAGCAAAAAAAAATTAAAAACTTTAAATCTTTTTTTGTTGTTTGAATTGGATTAAAATTGATTGTTAAAAATAGCAAAAAAGACAAAAAAAAAACAACGATTATTGGCGTCTACAAACACGGCATGTGGCTCTAATGAAGCTCACAAGATTGAATTATTTAAAAAACAAATGAATAAAATTAAAAGCAAAGAAATTACCAATTACCGAAAAAAAGAATGTGATAAATGAACTAATGAATTAATACAAATAAACTTAAAAATTTTATTAACTCTAAATTAATTATTTATTACATTCAATTTTTTTAAACATTTTAATGTAAATTATTATATTGTTATCACATAGAAAATAATCTTGAAATCTTCAAAAAAAAGAAGCTATAATTAAATATCATTTCATTTTTTTAAATAAATCTAAAATAAATTAAATACCGAAATCTAACATAGATTTTTATTGTAAATTAAATTTTAAGAATATACCTAAAGAAATAATTTCCCAAAATATTTATGAAACAAAATTTATTTGTTTTTTGCTAATTAAACCTGAGTAAAATGACATTGTATTAGAGAGAATATTGTTTAATTTTAAGAACGAGAAAATTTTTACAAATCATCAAATAAACAACCTAATATTTAATAATTTCAATTAAAGAAAAAGTAAAATTTAAGCAAATTTAATTTTTTTTTTCAATTGCACACAATGAATAAACTTTTAAGTAAAATATTTTTGTTTATTATTTTAAAATAGATTAATCAAGAAAATGATAAATATTAATAATTAAAAAACATTTCGAAAGAAATATTGATTTTTTATCAAATGCGAAGACAAAAATAAAACTATAACAAACCAAATAAAAAATATTTAGAAAAAAATAAAATAATAATTATTTCAAATAAATACAGATTATTGGAAAAAATACTAAATAAAAGTAATTAATTTAAAAGCGTAAATGATATTGAAAAAGAGAGAAAGTTTTCCTTACTTTATTACTTTTTTTTCAATATTATGTTTCATTCTAATTATTTTAAATGATAATGAAAGAATATTTTAAAGAAAAATAATAATACGATTTTTTAAAAACTTATATTTGTTTATAATTAATTAATTAATTCGACTAAAAAAGAAATTACGAATAGAATAATTTTAAAAAAACCATTTAACAGAGAAAATTTATTAATCAATTATCATTACTTTATCAATTAACTTCAAAGTCCATGTTTTATATTTATAAAACATAATTTAATTAATTAATTAATTAACAGGGCCCGGAAGCTACTTAATTCTCGTTTTTTTCTCACTGAAAATCCGGGGCTTGTTAAGTACTTATTTAAAAAGAATTAAATGCATTTAGGGTAAAATATTAAATGATAAATTAAAAATTTTAAATAAGCAAATTACGTATATTTCATAACTGACTCTGAATAAATTCATAAAAATATTTAACATAATATAGACCGACATTTTAAGTTTGTATTTTTCTTTTTGTTTTTTCGAAAGAATATAATTTAATTATTTTTATTACAAAAAAAACTCACGTAATGATTCAAACATACTTTATCAGAATAAATTATGTATTAAATCATTATTTTTAATTTATTTTTTTGAAAATGCTAAGGATACAATTTAAAATTAATATTAACTATAATATAAAATTTATTTTAATTTATTTTTTGAAAATATTTTTTTAATTCTGAATTTAGTTCTTTTTGAAGATTTATTCTCATGATGCAATTAAAAAAAATGCATTTAATTATTATAATTAATAAATTTTATCGAAGCTTTTATAATTTTATAACTTGTTTTATTAATAGGATTGATATGAGTAAATAAAAATAAATAATAAAACCCATCCAAAAAATCTTATTTCTTAGTCAGACGCATTTTAAGAAAAAAAGTTAATAATTTTCGAAAATTAAACTAATGATTATACATAAAAGTACATAAAACAAAGCTAATCAAAATGATCGAACAGATAAAAAAAACATTTTCTTGAAAAGCGTGTTGAAATTATTCAATTTTACGGCATTTGTTATAATGTATGAAACAGCATTTCTACTTAAAAATCAGCAGTATTTGAAATATTTTATAATAAATAATTCGTTAATAAATATTAATGCTGGAATGAAAAAATTCTTACAAAATTAGATTTGAATTTAATTCTTTACTATATCCAGGGCTGCAAAAAATATGCACAAAAAGTGGCCAAAATATACGCATAAATATGCAAATAAAGTCGTGAAATATGCACTAAATATGCACAAAAATCGCAAAATATGCACCAAATATGCACAAAAAACTTGAAAATTAGGGGTGCAAATTAACTTTAAATTTTTTTTTTCATTAGTACATACACTTGACAATGAGCTACAGTTCTTTTATAAAATTCTCTTAGCAAATATTGACATTTTTAAATCAAAAATTTTGTCATGAAAAAAAAAATTTGGGGGTAGAATTTTTGTGAAAATTTTCCTTTCTTAGTGGTGTGTTTTTTAAAAATTTTCGGTCGATTCTTAGGGGTATATTTTTCTGAATTTTTAGGGCCGATTCTTAGGGGTGTATTTTCCGTTTTTATTGCATTTTTGTTAACAAATTTTCCAGAAAATGGCAAAATAAGCTACAGTTCTTTTATAAAATTCTCTTAGCAAATATTGACATTTTTAAATCAAAAATTTTGTCATGAAAAAAAAAATTTGGGGGTAGAATTTTTGTGAAAATTTTCCTTTCTTAGTGGTGTGTTTTTTAAAAATTTTCGGTCGATTCTTAGGGGTATATTTTTCTGAATTTTTAGGGCCGATTCTTAGGGGTGTATTTTCCGTTTTTATTGCATTTTTGTTAACAAATTTTCCAGAAAATGGCAAAATATGCATAAAAATGCAGAAAAACCCAAAATATGCAAAATATGCATAAAGGCCCAAAATATGCAAAAATATGCAAATAAAAGTCCCGATTTTTACAAGCAAACACAAAAAAGAAAGTGTTTTTCCTACTATTTAGAGCATGGAGAAGCCAGGAAAAAAATATGCTTTTGCATATTTTTTGCAGCCCTGACTATATCTATTAACTTAAAAAATTGCATATAATGAAAAGGATTTTTTTAAAGTTATCATAAAATTCAAAAAACAATTTGTCATCATCTGCAGCTTCATAAACAGAATTAATTTTAATGAAGGGTGCACAACAGCAAGATTGGAATCCAAAATATTTATCGCCGAATTAAAAATTCCAAAAATTTAATCATCATAACTTTATCAATTATATCATAATTTCAAAATATCATAAAAACAAATTATTAGATTAAAGATTATATATACTCAGATTTTCTCGAAAATGAATGAAGGGAAAAAGGCCAGCATGTAATTTAGTTTAATTTCAAAGATAATTTTTTTTTAATAATATAACTAAATGTTATCCTACTATATTTAAAGTAGAAGAGCAGACGAATAAAAAATGAAAAAAATGCAGCACATATCATATGAAAAATTATAAACCCATCTTTTAGATTTAAGAAATATCTAAAAATAATAATAAATAAACTTTAGTTTTAATCTTTTAAATCTTATATGAAAAGAAATTTGATTGAAAGATTTGATTTTATTAATTTAATATTATTTAATTTCAAGAACAAAATTATTAATAAATATTTTATAAAAACAAAAAAAAAGAATAAACTGTTAATTTTCCATTAAAAATGGTTGGAATCGATTCGTGTTGGTCGTTTCTTAATTTTTTGTAAAAAACTTTTTTTTGAACTGATTTTTGTTCAAATGACCAAGTTTTGCGTCAAATTTTTAAAATTCTAGATAAAATATTGACATTTATGCCATAAAATTTGAAATTTTTTCAAAAAATTATTTTATATCCAAAATTAGAACATTTCTGATTAATCATTTTTATTTTGTCATATTTGGACCCTCCTAATTATAACAAAAATAAAAGCCCTGTTTTATGTTTCCTCGCGGCGAGGAAAATTTGATGGGATTTGCTTAAAGATTTTGTTCAGAATGTCTAACTTCGAGGTAATTTTTTATCGAAAATTAATTTATTAGTATTTTTATTAAGGTTAGAATAAATTTTGGGTGAAATTTGTTAGGAAAAATATTTATAAACAAAAAAAAAAACTGATTATAAATCTTTACAGAAAGATTTGTCATTCTGTACTATTTTTTTGTCCTTTAATTTTATTTATTTAATTTTTATTTATTATTTAATTTTTTTTAATAGTTATAATCATTAAAATAAAATTCTTACTTGCTCATAAATTGATTAACTCAAAATATTTTTATGAAAACAAATTTATTTTCAAGTTATTTTTTTATGCAAAATGTATATAAAAAACCAAAAAATGACGAGGCATCTCTTTTGTAGCGTATTACCAATATTCGGAGTCCTCAACCAGAGAATATTAATTTATTATTTTTATTTAATTAAAATAAGAATTTCAATTACAAAATTAAAATTAATATAAATATCTTATTATTTTAACTTATTTAAACAGTCAAAACTCATCTTAAACTTAAAATAATCTCGCGGCAGCTCATTCAGTCCCTAATTACGAGTCACTAAATGTTGCGCCATAAAATTGTTATTTAATATGTCATTTTTCATCAAAAGGTGTTATATGTCGGCATAACTTTTTCTATAACCATTCAAATTGCTTCAAAAAAAACCACGGAACTTATCTCTCTAAATTTGCTGAATAAGTAGTGGAAAAATACAAAATTTGGAAAAAAAATTTTAAAATATGTAACACGATCTAAGACAAAAAATTGTTTATATATAAGTAACATTTAAATAATATTAATCTCTAATAATTTAAATTTAAAAGTGAATTAAAAAAATTAATTTAAAAATAGAAGTAATTAAAGTGCAAACTTTATTTATAAATAAATATAAAAAGAGCCCCAAAATTAAATAAACTAATAAAAATTCAACACCTTTCATTATTGAAAAAGGAGTGAGAATAAGAGACAGGATCGAGAACGAGAACGAGTGAATATTTTTGCATTTAATTTAATTTATATAAAAACTGTATTTCTTTTATATTTTTTATATTATAAATAAAACACCTACAGTCAATGTCATAATTATATGCTCAGTTATTTCGCTCTCCGAAAATACACTGAAAATCGAGGAAATTTTCTAAAAAATAAAAATTCAAATTCATAAAAATCAATGAATATGATTTTTATAAACAAAATGAAAACTGTAATGTAGCATATAAAATGTATTGATAAAATAAAATACATAAAAAGACAAAAAATTAAAAATAATAAAATAGTTAAAATAGTTAAAATTTAAGAGTTTTGCTGATTAAAAATTTACTTTTTTACTATATTAAGGCATAAAAATTAAAAATGAAATTTTGTGAGAATTTAAAAACTGTCTAATACACAAAAAACAAAAATAATAAAAAATAACAAACATTTAACTGATCATGCATTAAATGATATAATGATTTTTGATTGAATATTAAATAATTTATTTGCATTGTCAACAGAAAAAAAAATATTAAAAAATATAATATATAATAATTTTATTTTTAATTTTCGAATTTTTTTTATTAAATCATTTAATATTAAAATAATATGAAAATTTAATCAAATTAAAATTAAAAAACCCACTTTTAATTTGCTCAAATCGATAAGAAAAAGGTGAAACTGAATGACCGCAATTAAGGCCGGAATAAAAATTATAGTCCTGCCCGAGATTTAAAAATGTATTTACAATACAAATAAATAAAATTAAAAGCACAGAATTTACCGAGAAGATAATGTTTTAAGATAAAAAAGAATTAAATTTCAATACAAATAAATCTAAACAATTAGTTTATTTAAATAAATTTAATTTATTTTAACATTATTAATGTAGATGATTTAAAATATTACAATACATCTTTTATTTTTATAATGAATCTACGAATATTCTTATTATAATTAGAAATTCTTAATATGTTTGTTTCTTTATCGAAATGTTATTTAAAAATGGAAATAAAAAATTTAATTGGAAAATTTTGAAAGTAAAACTTTTTGGAAAACTGTTCTATCTATTTGCATTACGAGTATTAAATTGCTCTAAGTAATTTGAATTAGAGACCGGACGGGATCGGGATCCCGCGGGATTTCTTCGGGATCCCGCGGGATTAAATTCGGGATCCCGACCTCGGGATCCGTCCCGAGCGATTTTTTAAATTCATCGGGATTGATCGGGATCGGGGTTTCATCGGGATCCCTCCCGACCATTTTACCAATCCCGCGGGATTCCGCGGGATTCCGCGGGATTGAAGTCACGATAATTTTTCGAAAAATCTCTTTTTATTAAATTAAGATCTTGAATTTTAAATTAAAAATATTGTCATTTGCTTATTTTTCTTTAAAATCCCAAAAAAATTTTCACGGGTCTCCAAAATACTAATAAAATTTTAAGAATTGGCGCAAAAGTTGGTCATTTTATGATTTTTATTTCTTTCTAAAAACAATTATCAAAAACTTTTTTTTAATTCCAAAAAATTCTTCTAAATCTTATTAGGTAGTTTTATGGCACAAACGATTCTAAGAATTTTGAACCTAAAAACAGAATAAAAATTGTCGTCTACTTATTTTTCCTTTGGTGCCAATCGGCACCGCCAGACCCAAAAACCCACAATTTTCTTATAAATTAGATCAAAATCACAAAATATGGACAGTTTTAACAAATTACATTTCAAATTTTCAAAATTTTCCCGGCGGCGCCTTCGGCACCGCCGGCTTTCCCCCCCCCCCCCCCCCCGGTTACCCTAAAGTTTTTGGAAATTTGTTGTTAAAAAATCTTAAAAATCTCATTCCGATTCTCAAAATGTATAAAATAATCAGAAAATACAAAAATTGGTATTGATTTATTAAATTCTAAAAACTATTTAAAGCTATGTTGTTAATGTTGTAATTTTTGGTCCTAAAATCTGATTTTTTTTTTGGCAGTTTCATTTTTTTCTTATCAGGAAACAATTTAGGCGACCCACATTTCTATTGGTTATTCTGTAGGAAATACGGCTAGAAGAATGAAGCGAGACATAGTCATAATGACAGCAGAGAAAATCTGCACGTAATATGCACATATTATTTTTAGTTTTTAATGTAATTATTTTAAATACAGTAAATTATTTAGTAAACAGGTCAATTAAATACAAAATTTTATTTTAACTAAATTTTTTTAAATTTATACACTAGAAAAAACTTGATAATTGAATTGTTTTAAAAATTGTTTAAAAAAAAAAATACGAAAAAATTATATTAGCGATTCCAACTCAATTCATTAACGAATTTGAGGAACAAAAGTGAAAATATGGGAAGTAAATTTTCAACATCATATTTAAATAAATCAAGTTTAAAAAAATAAAATAATTTAAGGAACTTGAAATAATTAATTTATACCAAAAAACTCAATTTAAATTAAAACAATATTGAAAAAAGTTTAATTGTTTTCTATTAAGTAAAAATAGAAAAATATTAATATTTGTCTAGTACAATTCTTAAATAAGACAAGGAATAATAAAATAAAAATATAAATTAAAAAATTATTAAATATAGCCGATTAAATCATTGTTTAAATTTAAATCTTAATACAATCCATATATTTTACTTGAAATTTTGTTATGCAACGCCGCTAATATCTTAAAAGTGAGCCGAAACTAGAAGAAGAAGAAGAAAAAACTGTGATTAGCAAGAAAATTTTATTTTCGAAATAAAAGGCATCCGTAAACTCAAAATTTTAATCTTTTAGACGCTTAGTAAATATTTCAAAATGTAATATAAAACTATGAAAGTTAAATAATATATTTATTTTAAAAAGTAATTTTAAAATTTATCAGATGGTTTTAAAAAAGATAAATGGCAGAATTTAAATACAAGACTATAGTTTAAAGAAAAAAAATATATTTACTTTTATATTTAATTTCAGGAAAAATTTTCAAAATTTCAATTTTTGACCCATGGGGGATTATGGGGCTAAATTTCACAAATTCATAAAAATATTAACTTTCAATTCCCAATAGAAAAAAAAATTGCAATTAAAAGATAAAAGCATTTTTTAATTATTATTAATTGGTAATTTTATAAAGTTTGATTGTTAATTTAATTTCAGAGATAGGACATTAATGCTTTTGTATGAAAAATTATAAATATTTTTTATCTTCATTACCGATTTTAATTATTAATCTGCTATACGATTTGATAATTTCTTCGCCAAAATTGTAAAAATCCGAATGTGGTTCCAAAGAAAAATGAACTGGAAGAAGCGGAAGAGAGCATTGTGCGAATAATATTCGCCAAAACAACTCGTTTTTATTTGTTGAGGACCCGGATTTTAGCTTCTTACAAAGCACTTGGAAGAACTACTACAATGTTAAAAGCAAAAAGCAAGACAAAAAGTTTATATAAAAACAAAAATAAGAGAGAGAAATCGTCAAATAATAAAAAATATGTAATATGAAATATGAAATAGATAAAATAATTAAATAAAATTAAAAATGTGTTATGATTGAATTGAAATAGATTTTAAAATAGCATTAAAAGCCAAAAACGTTTTCGCTTCTTATTCGTCATTAATTAAATAATAAAAATTCAGCAATTTTTCAAATTTTGTATTTATTTAATTTTAAAAATTCATAAATCAACATACGCAACAAAAATTTACAATAATTTATTTTGTATAATTTTCAAAATAAACGAATGTTAGAATTTTTTTGTTTTGTTTTTGCGAAGTTTAAATATTAAAAATTTCGAAGCCAGGCGATTTCGATAGGCGATGTCAGAAAACTTTATAGCAAAAGAAGAAAAGATGTTAAACAGCTTTGTTGAAAAATAAATTTAACGGTCAAATTTAACCAGAGAAAATTTAGAAAATAAAAATAATAAGGAACTTTGTTAGCACATTTAATGATAAAATTG
>SIJG01000088.1:392289-442724 GCA_023374025.1 Heterodera schachtii | reverse complement strand
ATTAGAATTTGCGGGGACCCTTTTTAATGTATGTTTCCGTTATGCCGCCCACCCATAAAAAAATGTCATTATTTAATAAAATTAGAATTGATGTACAGGTATTTTAAAACGCTCGCACATTTTTAGGGATTTTTTATAGTCGGATAATCCAATTTTGACGTAAATTTCGACTCATAAAATTGGGGAAAAATTTTTTTATTTTTAATAATTAAACTCACATTTTCCAGCTCCAATTCGAATTTGGTGGGGCTTTGGTATAGTTCAGTGACATTCTGTTGCTGATTTGTCGCAGAAGGCCCAGCGATTCCATCAGTTTGATCATTGCCGTTAATCACTTTGGCTATGATTTGAAATGCTTTTAACAGAGAATCGAGACCGAGAAATAACCGGGGACCGAGACCGCAAAAACCCGTGAAGTATTTCTCGGGTAGTTTTTACAAAAAAAAAATTCTTACACATTTATAATTTTATAAAGAATAATTTTGAAGCTTTTCCTAACAATTTTTGCCCTCGGATGCCGGGTGTGCCAATAGATGCGCCGTAGGGGTTGAATTGGGAATTTTTGCCCAAACCATTAATACATTGAATTTTGAAAAATTTTAATTCATTGAAACTTTTTAAACCCACCATTTTTTGGTGGCGGACCGCGGCGAAAGGCAATTTGTTCCCTCGGCGGATCCACCGCCTCCGCCGCGCGCTTCACAGCACTGCGCGTCTGTGGTGACAGAGTTTTAGACAAATTCTGAAAAACAAAAAATATATATAATTTTCGACAATTAAAAATTATTTACTCTTTTTCGGGGCATGATGACGGACGCATCTTCATTCTCAACAGTCTGCTGCACATTATCTTCATTCGCGTTCTTCACTTCCTCGCCTTCGTCGTCATCATCATCGGAAGAAGAGCAATAATCTTCAAACATCTTTTGACGCAGTGTACGCGTGTCCTCGGATGGAATTTGCGACGACATTTCGTCGTTTCGCCCTCGGATGGAATAGAAAGGGGTGTAGTATAGTCAACCCCCCGTAAAAAAACGGCACAAATGATATACCAATCGATTCGTCTCGACGAGCTATGCACGAAAAAGTAGGTCTCCAGTTGCGGAAATGCCAAAAAACCGATTTTTGAACCGGTTTGAAACTCGAAAAATTGAGTGAAAAGGGGGGCTCCTGACCCTTTAAAACAGTCAAATTCGGACAAATTTGGTATCATTCGAAAGCTCTTGATGAGTTCAGTCTAAAAAACAAGGTATAAATTCGAACCGATGCCATCTAGGCACTGGGACAACTGAGTCCCAGTGAAAATGGACAGTTCAGTACCAAAAGAAATAACAATTTAAAAACAAAATTTCGCAAAAGGGAGCATGCGAAGACGGAGCAAGTAGTGGGGCGAGACGGAGGGCGGAGGAAGACGTCTGACGAGCGCCACAGGCGGTTGACTGCGGGGGCCCGAAGGGCCCCCGCCAATCAGTCAACCGCCTGCGGATCACGCGCGGACTTCTTCCGTAGCCCGTAGTCTCGCCCCACCTACTGGCCGCCGTAGTCGAGTGTGCGGCGGTTTTTTAGCGCAATACTCGAAATTCAAGGCTAAATGATTTTCGTGTATTATATAAGAAAACTTATTTTTTATTTTTTTGGTACTGAAGTGTCCATTTTCACTGGGACTTAGTTGTCCCAGTGCCTAGATGGCATCGGTCCGAATTTATACCTTGTTTTTTAGACTGAACTCATCAAGAGCTTTCGAATGATACCAAATTTGTCCGAATTTGACCGTTTTAAAGGGTCAGGAGACCCCCTTTTCACTCAATTTTTCGAGTTTTAAACCGGTTCAAAAACCGGTTTTTTGGCATTTCCGCAACTGGAGACCTACTTTTTCGTGCATAGCTCGTCAAGACGAATCGATTGGTGTATCATTTGTGACGTTTTTTTACGGGGGGTTGACTATACTATATCCATAGAAAGAAACAACAATAATTAGGTTAATGAATGACACTGTACAATTCGGCAGCGGCAATTGAAAAGTTTCAAACTTGAAACCTATAAATTCTAATATTAAAGAAAAAATTATTTTATGAAAAATTACAAAAAAAATTTCAATAAAATAAAAATTTTTTTTAATTATCAGCACCTAAATCCGTCATATTCAAATGGACAAAGGTACTTGGAATTTAATTGATTTTGAATTTTTTCAAACATTTTTTCACTAATTAGTAAGGCTTCCGGTAATACTGCCGATGGTAGGAACCCATTTTTGAAAAAAAAATATTTAACTTTTTTGTCACTAAAAATATGCTTCTAAGCGTTTTCGGGGTCGCTGAACATGAATCTGACACTCATTTTGATCAATTTCGAATCCCAGACCAGAATTCGAACAAAAAAAATTTCTCAATTTTGATAGAATCACATAAAATTATCCATTTTTACTTTTATAAAGGTTTTTGACTAAATTTTGCATGTTTTAACCAATTCAGGAAAAAAGTTAAGAATTTTGAAAATTTTAGGTTTTCGACTTTTTGTTCGAATTCGGTCTGGGATTCGAAATCGATCAAAATGAGTGTCAGATTCATGTTCAGCGACCCCGAAAAGCCTTATAAATATATTTTTAGTGACTTTAAAAAATTTAAATATTTTTTTCAAAAATGGGGTCCTACCATCGGCAGTATTACCGGGCTTCCTTTTTTAGGCACAAAAATAGGCAAAAAAAATTTTATTAAGGCTTTTTAGATAATAAACACGTAAAAACTTAAATATTTGAATTGTAAATGAAATTATTAAATTGTCTAAAGTTTTTTCCGAATAAGGACAACCAAAAATTTTTATTAGAAAAAAATATTAAATTTTGGAGTAATTTTTTGAAATATTTTTGAATTCATAGGGATGTATTTTCTGAAAATTTTGTGGGTCTTTTCTTAAGGGTGTGTTTTTCGTTGTTATTGCATTTTTGTTAAGGATTTGTCTTTGCGTGTTAAGTGCGCAAAAATTTTAGGCATTTGCCTAAAAAAGGAAGCTACTAATTAGGAGTGATTTCTTGAATTTTTGGATCTTTAGGGATGTATTTTTCGAAATTTCTTAGAAAATGCCGAAATATGGATAAATATATAAGAAAACATGGACAGAGGATATGAACAGGGCTGCCAACTGAAATTTTCAAAAACAGCAGCATTTGCGGTCAAAAATAAGCAGTTTGGTAAATTTTATTTCAAATTTAAAAAAACTCAGTAAACAGTTTTTTTGCGGCGCGTTTTTTCCAAAAAAAATTTTTGGGAACAGTGGGCCGGCGGCGCCGTATGGAAAATTTTTCAGAGTTTTGGTGAAATTTATTAACAGATTTACCAATACTTTTGAAAATTTTATGGGAATTTTGAGGGCCGGTGGGCCGATAGTCTAAAATAGACATTTTGAGGATTTTTTTCCAAAACCATCAAATTTTCTCAAAAAGCAGCAAAACCCAGCAAATCAGCATCTCACAAAAAAAAAATCAGCTTTGACCCTTAGAAATCAGGAAAATGCTGATAAATCAGCACAGTTTAGAGCCCTGGATATAAATATGGGAAATAAACCATAGCTAAAAATGAGTTATATGAAGATTCAAAAATTTTCGTTACTCTTTGTAAAATTTCTGTTTTTTTTGAGTTAATGGATAAAAAAGAATTGGAAATTTGCAAAAGATAATTATGTACATCATTTATAAAAGGAACAAAAAAGAATGGGGCAAATTATTGACCCCAAAAATTGAGAATAAGAAACAAATATTGATGAGAAAAGAAAGAAGGAGCGAGAGAGAGAGAGAGTGAACAGAAATACAAGGAGAGTAAGAGAGAGAAAGAGAGAAGAGAAAGGAAGAGATAACGCAGAGCGAGAGGGAGAAAAAGAAATAACGAGGAAAACTAGCAGAAAGAGAGAAAAGTAAATGAGAAAGAAGGAGCGAGAGAGAGAGAGTGAACAGAAATACAAGGAGAGTAAGAGCGCGAAAGAGGAAGAGAGAAGAGAGAGAGGTGCTATGTTCATTATAAAAAAGCCATCAAAAAGGGCGTTATAAAAAACCATCAAATGAAAATTTTCTACAAAAAACCCTCCCATAACTTTTGTCAAGGTCTACCAATTAGACATCCTGGTATCATTCGTTAGGCCTAAAAGTCCTCTATTAGCTCATCTAAATTTCAAAAATTTGGTCAAGGTTGAGCAAAGTTATGGCCAAAAGTACACATGTGGCCAGGTTTTCAAATATTTTTGGTCATAACTTTTTTGAAACCCAACGAAAAAGAGAAAATAGTAAGTGAGAAAGAAGGAGCGAGTGAGAGAAAGAGAGTGAACAGGACTACAGAGGAGAGTAAAAGAGAGAAAGAGGAAGAAGAGATAGAGAGAGAAAAAAGAGATAGAGAGAGTAGGAGAGAGATGGAGCTGTGAGAAAGAAGAAGCGAGATAGAAGTGTAAAAAGTAATACAGTTGAGAGTGAGAGAGAGAGAGAGAGAGGGAGAGAGAGAAAGGAAGAAAGAAAGGCAAAAAACGCCGGCGTCATTTTGCATTTGCCTATTAATAAACGCCCAAATCCTTGTTTCTTTTTCCCAATTGTTTGGGGTTAACAATTTCTAATTCTTTTTATTCCAATTCATCAGAAAAATGCCCAAAATATTTAAGAAAATATTAGCCAAAAATGAAAAATTTAGAGTAACAAAAATTGAAAATTCTCTTTAATTTAAATATAAAAACCAAAAAAGTGAAAAAAAACATTTATTCAATGTTGCATTGCAAACTAATTACATTTCAAACGTTTTTTAAGGGTGTAAAATCGAAAATTTTCTTCAAAAAGAAAACATATTATGCCAAATCATTAAGGACATATATAATTTTCAAAATCAAAAATTCTAGTCATGAAAATAAACAAATAATTTTTGGAGATTTATTTTTGTGAAAATTTTTCATTTCTCAGGTGTGTGTTTTTGAAAAATTTCGGGTCGATTCTTAGGGGTGTGTTTTTCCTTTTTATTGAATTTTTGTTAACAAATTTTGGGAAAACGCCAAAATAGTTGAAAATAGTTTTTTTCAAAAATTTTCTAGTTTTTTAGTTGCTAAAATGAAAAACTATAAAATAGTTGCTAATAACTCGAAAACTAGCTTAACAACAGCCCCCAAAAAAACATGTTTTCCGTGCGTTTTAGACTACGGAGAGCTCGGGAAAAATAGTGAAAAAACTATAAATGTGAGCCCTATTTATGACTTTTCAAGACTGGTTGCGATCTTTTTCAAATATTTTTTTTTTGTTTTTTAAATTTTATTTTTAAAATATTTTAAAACTTTTTTTTTTTAAATTTTTTCGAATGTTCAATTCTTAGGGGGTGTGTGTTTTTCGTTTTTACTGCATTTTTGTTAAATTTCTCAAAAAATCCAAAAATGCCAAAGTGTTTTATCAAAATATTGATAAAAATAGAAAATATTTTCGTAAAATTTTATTTATGAATTATATAATATTTTTTATATTTATGGATATCGATGTTAAAATGAAATTATTTTCGGCTAAAAGTGATATTTTTCGTGCATTTTTCATCAAAATAAAGCTGCAGAAAAAATATTTAAATAAATAAAAATCTTACCCTATTTATTAATGATGGAACTGTTTTTTTTCATAGGAAATTCTACTTTTTTATCTACAAATTTCCATTTATTATTACCCAGAAACAAAAACTGAGATTTAAATTTAAAATCATAGACTCGTGAAAGTTTCTGAATCTTCATACAACTCATCTTTAGTGAGGAAATTTTTAAGTAATTAATCAAATCCATTTAAAAAATGAAAAATTTAGAGTAACAAAAAATAAAACCAAAAAAAAGTTTAAAAAAACATTTATTCAATGTTGCATTGCAAATTAGACATTTCAAGCCTTTCCTTGGTATAAAGTTCATACCATTTATGACTTTTCAAGACTGGATGCGACTTTTTCAAATCTTTCAAATCTTTTTTTTTAAATATTAAAATCGTTTTTTTAATTTTTGCGAATGTTCAATTCTTAGGGGGGTGTGTTTTTCGTTTTTACTATATTTTTGTATATTTATGGTATCGACGTTAAAACGAAATTATTTTCGGCTAAAAGTGATATTTTTCTCGTACATTTCTACAGAAAATATATTTAAATAAATAAAATTCCTAACTTAATTATTAATGATGGAACTGTTTTTTTCATTTAAAACAATTTAAAAATATCATTATTTATTTATTTTTATTTATTTATTTTTTTAAATATTTTTTGCCCAATTCCTTTTTGTTTCAATTCATCTTTTTATAAATGATTGAATTATTATTTTTCTTCCATTCGAAATTTGTTACATCTTAATCTGTGAATTTCCATATTTTCAAAATTTAATTAATTTTTTTGTCTATAAACCACAAACTGAGATTATATACCAAAATCAAAGACTCTCGTAAATTTTTCTAAATTTCTTTTAGTAATAAGTAGAGGTGTGCCGTGACTGAAAAAACCCGTGAACCGTGAATCGTGACCGTGACCGTGAATTGACCCCGTGAACCGTGACCGTGACCGTGAATTGGTCCCGTGAATCGTGACCGTGATCCAAAAAACCCGTGAAATTCACGGTTTTCGTGACCGTGACCGTGAATTTTAAGAAAAAATTTTTTGGCGGCGAATTTTTTTAAAACTTTTTTTGTGGTATAATTTTCCAAAAAATTTTTTTTGGGAAAAGGGGGGTCCATAGGCGCCGATAGACGCCATCGCAAAAATTTTTGAAAATTTGAGTCTTATTTGTGCACCGATTTTGTCCAAAAAAGACCAAATTTTGCGAATTTAAGCCAATTTTTTACGAACTAATAAATTTTGGGGGCCGGAGGTGCCGATAGGCGCCGCCGGAGGTAAAATTGAAAATTTGAGTGCAATTTGTTAACATTGTTAACAGATTTATCCCTAAAATTCAGCAAATTTTCCAATTTTAATTAGTCTAAAAGTAAAAAACGATGAAAAATGCAAATTATAGGTGCGCTTGCATATTTCAAGTTTAAAAAATCGGGTACTGAAGTGTCCATTGGCAAGCACGCCCATAATTTGCATTTTTCGCATAATTGTGGACGTTCTAAATTGATTCCGACCTTTTATAAATGGTTTTGTATGACATATTTACCCAATTTTTAAGAAAAATATGGGTTTTAGTGGAAACTTTTAGAAAATGTGATTTATTAACTGATTTTACCCAAAATAACTTTATTTCGAGCGAATTTTTTAAAAAAAACTTAATGATTTTTTTTTATTTAAATGGGCTCATACTTGAAACTTTGCTTTTTATTTGTATTTCGTGCAATAATGTAGTTGGTTGGCTTTGTTCAAAAAAGTTTCAGGAATAGGGGAGGGGGCCGGCGGTGCCGATAGGCGCCGCCGGGGAAATTTTTGAAAATTTTGATCTGTTTCTTAGCAAACTTTGCCCAAAAAAGACCAAATTTCTCTATAAAAAAAAAATTATTTCATAAATATTCAATTTTATCCAGTGTAAATTTTTCACGGAATAACCGTGAATTGGTACCGTGAATCGTGACCGTGACCGTGAGTGAAAAAACCCGTGAAATTCACGGTAACCGTGACCGTGACCGTGAATCACGGCACACCTCTAGTAATAAGTTTATTTTATCGGGAAATTTTCGGTGAATATTCAAAACATTTTTTAAATGGCTTAAAAAAGGCATTTTTAATATATACTGTTTTTAAATTAATTTTTATTATTTAATAACCATCAGTTTATCATGTCATTTCCTACCAAAGAAGCTACAATTAATGAAATTGGCCAACTGTCGAATGATCAGCAGAAAAGTAGAAAACAATTAATTAAATAATTAAATGAAATGGGGGGATTTGACTTTTGCCAATTCGGCTCTGCTCATTCGAAACTGATTTTTTTCTTTTTTTAATTATTTGTAAAATTTTATTTTTCGATGCTTTTCAATTATATTTCAGCTTCTGCATCAAAACGCCCCCGAAGCCAAAACGACGCCGGGGCCGAGACGGCGGTGTCGAAACGTCCTCGGGGCCAAAACGATGTGGCCGAAAACTCAATTGCTACAGAAACAGAAACAAATAATGGAGTTGACCATTTGCTGGCGACTGATCAGCGGCCAAGTTGGAAAATAATTCAAAATTTGAGGATTTATTTTGAAATTATCTATGTCAATTTGGGGTTGAAAATGGCATTGTGAAATTAAAAAAACTAGGGTTCGAGCCCCGTGGGCGGGGGTGACTTTTCGCGGGGGCGGGGGATTGCGGGGGTCAGAGTCGCGGGGGCGGGGACGGGGGTGAGCAAATAACTCGCCCCCGGGGACGGGGGCGGGGGTTTGCTTTTAATTAGATCCAAAAAATCTCACAAAAAAATATTTTTTTGAATGATGTGTTTGGCTCCACATTCCTTTATTCGTTGTATAGCCTCGATTTAATTCTTTTTGGTATAATTGCACAGATATTGTCTAAAAATTACCAAATTTAGGGATTATAAATTATGCCAGAATAGTCAATTTTTATGGGTGTTTTTGTCTATTAATCCAGGGTTTCTATCTCAAAATTTTCAAAATAACAAAGGCCAAAAAAGAATACTATGGTTAAAAATAAGAATATTTTGCAAAATTGCTTCAAATATTTACATTTTATTCAACCAAAAATGTATTCTATTATTATATATAGATCATAAATTTCAGAGCATTCGGGATCACTAAATCAGATTTTTAACATTTTTTTGCGGCACATTTCCAAAAACATGGTGAATGTGCGAGGGGAGAGGTCCCGCCGGGAAAAATTTTGAAAATTTGAATGCAATTGGTTAGCAAATTTTGTCCAAAAAAAGGACAAAAGTTTAAGATCTTTGGCTAATTTTTAAGAAAAAAATAGGATCTTTTAGGGGCCGGCTGTGCCGATTGGCGCTGCAAGGAGAAAATTTTTAAGAATTTATATGAATTTTGTTAGAATTAGCCAAATTTTTCAGAAATCTCCCTGTTTTAGATGAAAATAAGGCTCTACCCCCAAATCAGAACATTTCTTACAAATAAGAACATATAGAAAAATCCTATATTAATTGGAAAAAAAAATTAAAAGAAAACGTCAGCCGGTGTTGAACTCATAACAAAAAGTATTGTTAATGTTGAAGCACTACTAACCACTAATCCACCAATATATTTAAAATTGAAAATAAAATTTACTTTATTTCATAAAATTTGTCAAAATGGTTAAAAAAAATTCAAAATTGTATAAATTTTTTGCCTTTTATCCACGAATATGTCATTCTTAGGGGTGTCATTTTCACCCCCGCGCCCCCGCGGGGGTGAAGGTCGCGGGGGCGGGGGATGCGGGGGTCTGAATCACGGGGACGGGGACGGGGGTGAGCCCCAAAAACCTGTCCCGTCCCCGGGGACGGGGGCGGGGGCGGGGGCGGGGCTCGAACCCTAAAAAAAACCCTAAATTTCAAAAATGTGTACCTACAAAAGCCCCCAAAAAATGTTTAATTGTTAAATTTTATCAAAATGACTAAAAAAAATCAATACATGCTAATAGAGAACAAAAGACTTTCTCGAACAATAAAAAGTTTTGCTAATTATGTTGTTTCTTGGAAAGTTGTGAAAAAATTTATTCAAAAAATCAAAGGTGGTGGTGGATTTACGAAATACGACAGCATCACTTGAAAAAAATACTATCTATTACATATAAAAAAGATATTTTTTAATAATTATGTATTATTTTTTATGTTCTCTAACAAATGCTTTTAAAAATGCCACAAAATTTCAAATAGATAATTAGTTGTTTGAGATTTAATTTAAAAAATAATTAAATCCAAGAAATATTTCATTACCTTAAAAGCCCTTTAATTTAAATAGTTTATTTGTTTTTGCACAGTTGACGAAAACGCTAACGGACAAATTGTGAGCAAAATTGCTGCCATTTCGTGTGCTAATTGTTTAATTGAAAAGGCAAATAATGAGAAAATGCAGGTGAGTATTTTGCAATTCATTTTGAAGGACCAACATCAATTAAAATAAATTTTTTAAAGTTTTAATTTTATTCAAATAAATTTTCAGTAATTTAAATGGTAATTAATAACGGGAAATTCAGGAACAGCTTTTTCAGCGGCAAGAGCAAATGTTGGCCAAAATTGACGAGTTACAAAAGTCGGTTTTTGCATTAAAAGAAGGACAGAGCTCAATTGGTGGGTTAATTATTAAACAGATCATAATTAAATTAATTTATGGAATTTTTTAAAATTAAATTTTCATTTTCAATTTTATCTTAACTTTTTTTTAAATCATTAACAATAAATATATAAAAGTTTAAACGAGAATTTGGTCTCAAGAAAAAAAATGCAAAATTTTTGAGATTTTACCTATTTAGAGAAGATTTTTAAAAAATAAGGAGGGTTTTAGTGCCGTCATTCATGGCTTATGAAATTTTGAAAAATATTTTTTTAACAAAATATTTAAAAATTCAAAATTATGCCAAACATTTGTGTGGAATTTATGCCAAATTAAAGTGTTTTTACTTTAGTTTCTGTTGTTGAAAACCAATTTTCTTCGCTGGGAACAAAATTGGACGATAAAATTAATGAGTTGCTAAACTCAAGAACAGGATCGATTGGCGTACAAAATGGTGAAGTTTAACATTTAATTTAAAAAAGATCTTTTTATATTTTTATTTATTCCTAATTTTCAGATGTACAAAATTCGGTCAACAAATTTATTGATCCCGTTTATAATAAGGTGAGCTATGCATTAATTAATTTTTTATTTATCAATAAAATCCTTTTTTTCATTATTTCTTATTTCATTGCTTTGGTTTATAATGGACTTGATGCCGAAATTCGCATTCCGATACTTTATCGACGGATTTAGAATCTTAATTATTGTAATAATTAAATTAAAAAATTTCTCAAACCCAAAAAATCCCAGGAAATAAAAAAAGTAATTTCCCAAAATAATAAACCATAGAAAAACGCATTCTGGCGATTTTGGCGCCGGATATCCACATTCCGGCACTTTTAGCCCAGATTTTCACATTCCGGGTACTTATTGACACCGGAAATTTTCCAGCAATTTTTTTTTCGCTTGCTTGCGGGAAAGCTTACAACAAAAAATATTACAATACCCGTTTTACAGTTGAAAAATACGTACAGTAATTGTTGGGATGTCGCCGCTTGTCACCCCGATTTGCTCATCTCCAATTCGGCATCAATTAATGCCCCACTGAACAAAGCCCAGCAGCTAGTGAAGAGCAGCAATATCTTTGCAACAGCTGGCGGTGCGATTTTAGCAACTTTGCCCGGTTATGTGCGCAAAAGTGTGGTGGTCAAGCATAACGGGAAGAACAGCGGTAAATGATGGTGACGAATGTTCGAGAGTCAATCCCGGGTTTTCTCAATTTTTGCATAATTTGTTTTTTCAGAGGGTCAAAACTTTTTCATCAACCCAATAATTAATTATTTTATCGTTTAAATTGCCAAAAAATGAAAATGGAAAAGAATTTTTCGTCAACCAATGCTAATGATTAGGGTTTGTAATTATATGGATATAAAAACTCGAAATATGGCCATAAAATATGGACAAAAAATCGCGAAATATGGACATAAAATAGCAAAAATATGGACATAAATTTTTCCAAATGTAGGGTATGATTTCTCAAAATTTCTTCAAATTCATTAAACGCAAAGTAAAACTTTCAGAAATGGCTAAATATTGTATAAAAACTCGTTTTAGAGAAAAAATAAGCTATTTCTTGAGAAAATCGACCAAAAATCGAAATTTTCCATTTTTTGCTTATTTTTGACATAAATTAACCAATTTTTTAAGAAAATTTAAATTTCATCAATTTTTTTCGACAAATTCTGCTAAAAAATTATTTTTTTGAAAATTTTCTGGTCCTTAGGAGGTCAAAAAGGCCAATTTAGCTGATGGGGGCCGTTCTAATAGAGGTTTTTTTGAAAAATGCCAAAATATGGACATAAAATATGGATAAAATGCGAAAATATGGAAAAATATGGAAATATGGACATAAATCACGAAATATGGAAAAATATGGAAAATATGGATATGGAAAGTCATCCTAGAAGCTTCAAAACAAGCTAAAAACATGTTTTTCGTGCGTTTTAGGCCTCCTACAGTCCAGGAAAAAAATATGGATTTCCATATAATTACAAACCCTACTAATGATAATCAAATAGTTATTTAGTTAAGATCTTTTTCTTTAAATTTTGCATTTATTTTTTATTTGTTTTTTTAGTTGAAAATTAATTGCATTTCCTTGTAAAATTTTAATTGCATTGTTTTTTAGGCTTTTGTTCTGTGTTTGCCAAAATGTCAATTCCAAATGGATCATTTTTCTATTACGAAGTTACGATTCTGCACAAACATTACGAGTATGTTAATAATTAATAATAAAATTTACATCAGTTAATTATTTAAAAATTTGAAAGGACTCAAAAAGCACCGCCACTCCTTAAAACTGGCAAAATGCCAATTGAAAAAATAAGATTCCCTGATACAAAAAGCTCGACTCTTCTTTAAACTAATTTTTTCAAATTAAATTTTCAGCGTTTTAGCAATTCCATTTTTTCAATTTTTAATTAGGCCTACTATAATTATTCAAAATTTCGTAGAATATATATTTAAAAAAGTTCTTATGATAAATTTTGCCATTTTTTTTAATCTATCCATTTATCCGTCTGAATTTGTTTGTTACAAGTTTTGGCATGCACATCGGAATTGCGACCAAGAAAATGCCGTTGTACAGCTGTGTGGGATGCCATGAGGGCAGTTACGCATACGATGACAACGGCAAATTCTTGGGCAGCGGTGAATTATTGGATGGCACGAGCGGACGGATTGGATGTAAATATGGCGGATTATAGACATAATTAAACACTAATTGTGTATTGTGGATCTAATTAACGACTGTTATATCGAGTTAACTGAAACTCGCACAATTTCGTTTTTAAAATGTTTTTTTTTCACCAAAAATTTTCTTCCATAAAATATATTTTTCCCATAAAAATCACTCAAAATTCCTCGAAAATTTATCTCTTGGCCAAAATTAAAAATTCGCACACTACCCACACTGGCTTAAAAATCCATCAAAAACTTGACCCAAATTTTTATTTAAGCACTTAATTATGACGACCTGTCTTCGGCTGGCACGAATGGGCAAAGCACATCGGCAGCTGGCAGCACCAGCGCTGGTGCCAGCAGTGCCATTGATGGCACACCTTCGTTGGATGTCGGTGACATTGTTGGCTGTGGTGTTAACCGAGTTGGCGGCCGAATCACTTACACACTGAATGGAAAACATTTGGGTATGTGAATTGATACACAGAAAATATTTGTTCACGGCTTATAATTTGAATAATCAATTTACTAGGACCGTAATTTTAGAGATCGGCGTTTTGAGAAAGCCTGGATCTGGACTTGGATCCATAATTGGCTTGAACCTGGATTTCATAGACAAAATCCGGAAAATCCAAAAAGCTTTCCGAAAAATGGCCTGGACCTGGATCAAAGAGAAATCCAGGCAAGGATCCAGGTCCAGGCGGATCTCTAACAATTATATACATAAAGATTCAATTCGCCCTTCCCTTTTATGAGTCTTTATTAAAGCTCGACATTTTGAAAAAACCTGTACCTGTACTTCCCGATTGGCCTGTACCTGCATTTTCTGTACAAAAATACAAGAAAATACAGGTACAGGAAAAATACAGGTTACCGAAAAATGGCCTGTAACTGTACCTGGATCCAGGAAAAATACAGGCCTGGATCCAGGTACAGCTCGAGCTCTAGTCTTTATGCCTTCATTTTAAATTGTTTTAACACCGCCCGTTGCATACTTACTTTGATTAAATTCTAATAAAAAATTTTTGGTGATGCTAGTGTTTAAATTAAAATTTTAAGAAGAAAGTTTCCATTTGTTGAATTTTTTTCATTATTTTAATTGGTTGGGATTAAGAGGCCTGATGATTATTTAATTCCTTTATTTCTCCTAATTTACATATTTCATAATTAATGTTAAATTTTTTTACAGGCTCTGTCAACATTTCTGCCAATGCTTCATCGCCCGCACTCTTCCCTTGTGTGTCGTTGTGTTGGCCTGGTGACAAAATTGTGGCCAATTTTGGGCCTGTGTTCAAATACCCAGAAAGGCTCCTTTAAGAATTCGAAGAACATGAACAAACCGCCGGATTAATTTCATCACTTTTGATTGGCCTATTACTTAAATGAATTTTTAAACTTTTTTTTTGAGTTAAAAATAAAAATTTCCAAAATTATTCTATCAATAGAAAGTTACAATAGCAAAATATTTTATGTAAAATGCCAGCACTTTTGTCATTTTCACTGTTCATTTTGCCAATTTTAATATGTGGTAGGGGGCGGGGGAGGCGGTTCGGTGGGAAGACGAAAATTCGGAGGACGATTTAAACAATATGTTTTTTGATTTGACTCTAAATTAATTAATAATCGCCACATTTCCCATGGCATAATATTGGAAGAACAAAACGGCACCGCCGAAACATTGTGGCGAATTTGATTTTCTAAAAAAATAAATCGCCCGGGTGGTCATTGACGACGAATCGAGAGCCGACAAAACGGCACTTTCCAAATCAAAGTGTTATGTTACAACTTACAATTAGCTTAATTAGTTAATCCCATGATCAAATATTATTTTTTAAATTTAAATCGCTTACACATTTTTGTCTTCCCTCTGATGAAAAAATGTTAAATTTTTTATTTATCTTTTTAGGTTAACAACTAGAAAAGAGTTGCTAATAATAGCTTAACAAGCACCAAAAAAAATGTTTTTCATTTTTCTGATCATAGGGAGCTTAGGAAAAAATAGGGAAAACCCAAAAGTATCGTCCCGAGTCATAAATAAAATCATTCTCTCTCCACACAACAATTATTTCTGCACCACCATTTCTTTTTCCAATATTAATTCAATAAAATACAAAAAAGTTAAAAATGAAGTTGAGATCATGAGAAAATTAATGTGAGTGTAATTGAGTGGTGTAACAAAACAAGAAAAATTAAATATCCTAATTAGGAAATTAAAAATAATAAATCAAATAGGCAGGCATTTGGAAATGAGAATGTCCTGAAAGAAATCAATATAAATATGAAAAATAATAATTAAAATCAATATGTTTTGGTTGGCACTTCCGCTTGGCGTTTCATTTAAAACGAAAAAAGATCAGAGTTCGCTGAATTTTCAAATAAATAAATTATTATTAATTCTTTCCGCAAAAATGGAGTTTCAATCCCGGAGCAGGATCCGCTAATTTGAAATTTACGGGCCTTATTCTATACTATATACCAGGGAACGATTCTTAGAAAAAAAAAAATAGAAAATCCATTAGTGTGGCCAAAATATATTTTTCCTATCAGTATTTTCTGCATTAGTGGACACAAACACATGTACTTAAAATATTTTGGCGAAATCTTCGGTTTTCGGAAAAGAAACCTAGAGAATTTCCGTCAACGATGTTGCTGTTTTTAAATAGAAAACTGATCGGTAATCAATACACTTGCTGATTATTTATGCCATCAGTTTCTTACCATTACTACTCCCCTTTTGTTAATCAATTTTAATCATAAAATATTTTTATTAATTTTCGAAAATGATTTTTCTTATTTTTGATCAATTAGACTTTTACTTACTTTTATGGCAGTGCACCATGTAGCAGAAGTTCGAATATGACTCGCAGAGGTGGATTTCATTTCGAAAATGCATCTTTTGGACGACCTTGCAGTGCATGGAACCTGTTGTGTATTGGATAAAAGCAACACAAACAAATTTCGGGAGTTTGAGAATCACTTCATTCCATGGGCGTTATTTTGCCCAAAAAATCGGACATTTGTCAGCAAGGGCGTAGCCAGACCCTTGGCTTCGGGGGGGGCTTAAGTCAAAAATTCGATTTTTAGGGGTGTATTTTTCGTTTTTCAGTCGATTTTGAGGGGTGTATTTTTATTTTTATGAAATCCCGAATTATGGGGTGTATTTTACAAAATTTTTCGCCGTTTTTGCTAAAAAATTAATATTTTTTGCCATTTTGGTACCGAATTTTCAAAAATATGGTAAATTGGGGGTCCGGCGGTGCCGATAGGCGCCGCCGGGAAAATTTTTGAGTATTTCAATGCAATTTTGTTAAGAAAATCGCTTAAAATTTCAAAAAAATTTACTGAAAATTTTTCTTTTTTGGGTTTCGGGGGGGGGCTTTAGCCCCCTCAGCCCCCCCCCTGCCTACGCCCTTGTTTGTCAGGGTTTTTCGGTCATTAAAATGGAGTCTATTTTTAGTAGAAATATTTCGTTATTTAATTAATTAGATATTTTTATAAAATTTTACTTGAACTTTAAATTTCTTAAAAAAACCCAAATCATGGATGGGTTCCCGACTCTAAAAGGTCACTCTGGATCAGGACCATTACACCGATATCTGGATTCAAGGCTAGAAACTGGGTTTTAAATGTCGCTAATCCAATCCGGCTGATTTCAATTCCGAATCCATAATTTTTTCAGCAAAATTCCAGTCTCGAATATCATCCCTACCTTGTTCCACGTTCCAATTGGACGCATTTGACACGACCGCACGGGCAAGTCTTTTTTTTGCCAAAATTTTGATCCTCGCTGAGCTTCTTCTGCAAAAAATTAATAAATTAAACCGATTTTGGGCAGTCTTTTTTTGTTGCTTTTTATTTAATTATTAAAGTAAGAAACAATATTTAAAAATAATGATTTAATTTTGTCATTTTAATTCATTGTTTTGTTTTGCTGAAACTTTAAAAAATTTCAATGAAAATTTAATTATCTTTCTAAAGCAGGGAAATAAAAAAACATATATATTTATTATTTTTGGGTTCACTTTCATTGATATCTATTCTAATCTATGATTTTTCCTGATGATTTCTCTTTTTTCCATTTATTTATTTAGATACATTTTATTGTCCCATTTTAAGTTTTACCGTCTCGTTTGCGAATTCTGGCCGATTGTTGGGATTTTCAGTGTCTAAATGTGTTGAAATATATTAATTATTATTATTATTTTAATATTTCAAATCACATATTTTACAAAAATAATAAAGTTAAGCATTTTGAAAATTTCAAACTACGGTTGCAATTACCTTCACTTCATGAAAGATGCGGCACGCAACATAAGGAAAATGTTGTCCACAACAAGAACACTGCCAAATGTAGAAATGCTTTCCAATACGTTTGCCTTCACTAAAATGAACATTATTTTAATATTTTTCTACATCATTTCTATTATCCATTATGATTATAACTATTTGAAAAAACTGGCGGGAATTTTGGAAAAACCGAAGCCACGACATGGGTAATTCAACCTGCTGGCCCCTCGGACCGGGAGACTGTGACGACCAAACGGTATTTTGTAAAAAAAAAAAATAAATAACTTTTTTTTTTGTGGTTTTTTTAAAAAAAAATTATATAAGGGAAAAAAAAATAAAAAAATTTTTTTTACACCTAAAAATTATATTAAAAAATGAAAAAAACAAAAAAAAAACAAAAAAAAAACAGAAAAAGTCACTTTTTATATAGATTCCTGGCGCAGCGTTTTTATGAAAAAAAAAATAAAAAAAATTTTTTTACACCCAAAAATTATATTAAAAAATGAAAAAAACAAAAAAAAAACAAAAAAAAAACAGAAAAAGTCACTTTTTATATAGATTCCTGGCGCATAATAAATTTTTTTAAAACCTTTTTTATTTTTTAATTTTAAAAAATTATTAAAAAATTTTTTTTTTATTTATTTTTTTTTGGTTTTGTAAGTTTAGTAGTTTATTTTTTATTTTCTTTTTTCTTTCAGAATATTCGATCCTTTTTTTTTATATTTTTTTTTTTTGTTTGTTTTTTGGTTTTTTCCTATTTCCTTTTTTTTTGTTAGTTATTTTTATTCGTAGTTTTTTTTTGCTGATGATCAAATTATTCACATCAATCACTTCTAATCGCTTATTTAAAGCTGTTTAAGCTATCAGGGATTGAAAAACTTATGTTTGACTCCGATTTTGGACATAAGCGCAAATGTCCGGAGCGCAATGTGGGGCAACCGCTTAAATGTTCAAATTAAATTTAATACCAGTTGAGGTGCATGCGTAGTCGGCTCCTTAAAACCATTTTTACATAAAATCAAATGATTCATCAAAAAATTTTAATGGTATTGGTCCTTGAAAAAAACATTAAAAGGAGGAGATGCCACGCCCATGTTCGTTTTCAAGATTTTGATAAAGCAAAGTTGAGGCGGGACAAATTTTTGAAAATTGTATTTGTTTTGTTATAGGATTTTGTTCAAAAATGTACAAATTTTGAGTTTTGTCTTTTGAATTCATTTTTAAAAAATTACGAGCGATTTTGGGTTTCGCACCAAAAATAAATAAAAAATGCTAATTAATGCTGAAAATACAGAAAGGATGTTTGCCATAAAATGCGTAACCCGTAATTTCGTCCAGCCCTGTACTGGAGTCCGAAATTTAGAACTCCAATCCCCTCAGCGGAACCGGCTAATTCGATTTTGTAAGGGTCCCACAGAATGTATATTTCAAAAAAATTCTCAATTTAAGTTAGTTTTGGGCTCCATTAAATTAATCGACAGGGAAAATACACCCCTAAAGATGTTTAATCTGGAAATACACTATAATAAGCGCTCAAGACAAAACAAAGCATTTATATAATTAAATTAAAATTTTTCTCGTCGGCCTTTCTCATTTACGGTGAGGGTCGAATGGGCGCCGACCAAATGGGCGCCAGCTTTGTTTTTAGGGTATAACTCCTTTCATAGTTGACCGAATTGAATGAATTTCATATCATTCGATAGCCCTAATTGTTTTCTATTTGCATACAAAATCTCGAAAAACTTGGTTAAGCTTCCAAAAAGCTACGACTAAAATGGTTTGGAAAACCAGTTTTTTGGAGTTTGTTGAATCTAACTTTTTTAAAATTTAACTAAATTTTTCGAAAATTCTTAGGCAAATAGATTACACTTAAGACTATCGAATGATAATTAAATTATTAAATTCGATGAACTGTGAAGGGAGTTATACTCCAAAAACCGGGCTGGCGCCCATTTGGTCGGCGCCCATTCGACCCGGTCCGCTCATTTACGGATCATTTTGTCGCAAAATTAAAAAAAAAATTCTTTCTAATTTAATAATTACATCGGCGCGGCACTTCCACTCGAAGTCGCTAGCACAACAGTTGTCCCATGCTTTGTATGTGGTTAGCGGCACGCACTTTCCTCTGCCACAAGGACAATATTGGGAACACGCTCGCACATTTGTCTGGCGGCGAACGGTGTCACAATTTTTCCAATGGTTATCATTAATCCATTCATTGCCAAAAATCCGCCGCGCGCTTTTCCCGTATTGGATGGCATTAGCAGATGTGGCACTCGGCGGTGGCGTTGGCGAAAGTTTGTCAGGCCAATGCATAGAGATGGCATCGGCACGGGCACGGTTCCGATCAACTTTTTTAAGAAACTCTTTCTATTTTAAACAACATTCGCTTACCATCAGAGTCTGCATCATTTGATAAGGAATTCTGATGGTTGTTGTGCCGCTGGCATTTGTCCATTTTGGTCGGGCAATTACCAACCCCAAAATACCGTATAGCTTCTGCACACTCTGCCTTGGTAATTAGGGACAAAATTAGAATAAATGAAACCCTGTCTCAGCATAACCGTATGAAGCATTAGTTGTGGGCCTCAGCAGGATATTTTTCATAAATTTCTAATTTAAAAATAGTTCCTTTACCCAAATTTTGCCATTTAAAAAAATTAGCTCTGCCCGCGGGTCCTAAACAGCTATTTTTCCGAATTTTTTCAGATCCCGCTCTCATTTATCCTATCAAAAGCCCCGTTAATTTTGTGACCGACTCCTAATGATGGAAAATATGAATGAATAAATGTTTTATTATAAAATGGTGTAATCTGCTTCATTCACACCCTTTTAAAGCCACAAAATGAGAGACGTGTCCAAATTGAACGTTATGCCCAATGGGAGAACGAATGGCAGAGAATGGGGTAATTAATATTCATTTTCTCTCTAACAAATTTTGTGCCCCCCCTATTGCTGGGAAATCATTTTTCCGAGTGATTCATATCATTTCCATCCACCAGCAGTTGGTTGTGTACGCTTTTCGTTCATCCATTTGCTTTTCCGATGGCCAATTTCGATAAAATGATCGGTTGTTGTAACAGACACGTAGGGATGGGCAAACCACACAAATTGAGTTTAGTTATTTATTTGTTTGTTGATGAATCACCACAGCATCCGCCACACTACGTTATCCATTTTTTGGAAAAAAAAATTATTAATTGAATAATAGGAATTGCTTATTTCTTACGGAAAGGGTGGAAAATAATATATAAACATAAATAAATTATGATTTTAGGCGGCTTTTTGTGTAGTCAAAAAGAATGGTCCAACTTGAAGGGGGGAGAAAACATCGTAAGATTATTATTTTTGGTTAATGTCATTTTTATCGGCGACCAATTAAAGTGCCATTTTTTGACAATTCAAATGATTTTTTTGACAATTTTAATTCTATGGCATTTTTTATGAGTCTAATTACAAAAAGTGTAACAGTTTGGCGTTGTGAGCAAGTTTTTTTGTTCATTCGAGCAGTGATGTCATATTTTTCAAGGCTTTTTGTCAGTCTGCTACTGAAGATTTCAAAATTTTATACGTTTAAATAGAAATGGACACATAATTGATATTTTTGGGTCCAAATAAACCGGCTTTTCGGTTCTAAACCCTAACATCGCTCTCCATTATCCCTATCTTTCTTCCTTTCTATCTATCTATCTCTTCCTCTCTCTCTTTAACTCCTGCTGTTCACACTCTCTCGCTCCTTCTTTTTCACTTACTCTTTTCCTCGCTCAATCTTTCTCCTTTTTCTCTCTCCTTTTCTCTCTCCTTCTTTTTCACTTACTCTTTTCCTCGCTCATTCTTTCTCCTTTTTCTCTCTCCTTTTCTCTCTGCTTCTTTTTCACTTACTCTTTTCCTCACTCTATCTTTCTCCTTTTTCTCTCTTCTTTTCTCTCTCCTTCTTTTTCACTTACTCTTTTCCTCACTCTATCTTTTTCCTTTTTTCTCTCTTCTTTTCTCTCTCTCTCTCTTTCTCTCTCTCTTCTTTCGTTGTTTGGGGTCAATAATTTGCCCCATTTCTTTTTTCATTTTTATAAATGATGGATTGAATTGAATTATCTTTTGCAAAATTTTCAATTACTTATTGTCCAGAAATGCAAAATTGAAATTTTATTCAAAAATCAAAAATTATGAAATCTTTTCTATATTTCATACAATTTAATTTAGTAAATATTTGATTTTATAGAAAAATCATTTTTTAAATTTTAATCACTTTTCAAATTTATTTGCATTATTTAATAATACAATCAGTTTTAGACAGGGTTCCCAGATCAAAATTTTCAAAAGCCTCATTTGGCAGGCAAAAAAGCCTCATTTTGGGTCAAAAAGCCTCATTTTTACAAAATTTATTCAAAATAAGTTTTAAATGTTCAAATGTTATATTTTGGTTGCCCAAGATCAATTTGAGCAATTTTATGTTAGAAATAATAAACATTTTGTGAAATTCTGAGCATGAAAAATCGATTTGATTTTTTTGCGGCGCTTTTTCCAAAAAACTTTTGGGGAATAGGGCGGCCGGCGGTGCCGATAGGCGCCGCCGGGAAAAATTTTTGTAATTTTTAATGCGATTTGTTAACAAATGTTGTCCAAAAATAACCATTTTATGCTTTTAAATCAAATTTTAAAAGAAAATAAAAGACTTTTAGGGGCTGGCGGTGCCGATAGGCGCCGCCAGTAGGGGAAAAATTGAGAATTTGACCATATTTTAGCAATTTTCATTAAAAAAATTATTAATTTTGTGGTTTTTTGGAAAAATTTAACAAAAAACCACAAAAAACCTCAAAATTTCTCAAAAAACCACAAAAAGCCTAAAAGCCTCATTTTGAAAATTTAGCCTCATTGACGTATCAAAAAACCACAAAATGAGGCTAAAGCCTCACATCTGGGAACCCTGGTTTTAGAGCATAGTCATAGCCAATTTGCTCTTATAATTTTCAGCCTTTTTGGTGCAGTCGCTAAAAATGAGCAGAAAAAAGTATTGAAAAAATCGATAAAAATGGTTTAAATATTTAAAATTTATAAAAAGTTTTAAAATGGTCCTAGAGCCCTAAACCTCACGAATTCTCTATTAATTTATTTTTTTTTCTCACCATTTTAGCGACTGCACCAAAAAAGTCGAAAATTTACAATAGCAAATCGGCTATGCTTCACACAATAAAAGTGGTTTTAAAATTATTTTTTCTCGAGTTTTAATGAGAGAAAAAAAATTAGCGGGACGGAAAATAATTTTTTTTTTCTCTTAACGTCAGAATTTAAAAAATTCACTTGAAACTGTCAATTGCCGCTGCCGAATTGTACAGTGTCATCATGCCCCAAAAAAGAGTAAAAAAAAAATAAAGTTTTATTGTCGAAAAATATAAAATTTTTTGTTTTTGTTTTTCAGAATTTGTCTAAAACTCTGTCACCACAGACAGTGGTGACGCGCAGCGAAGTGAAGCTGGCGGCGGAGATGGCGGACCCGTCGAGAAAACAAATTGCCATTCGCCGCGGTCGGCCTCCGAAAAAATGTGGGTTTTCTAAAAAATTAAATGAATACAATTTTTCAAATTCAATCTGTTTAACAAATCGGGCAGAAATGCCAATTTATCCCCTACGGCGTGCCTATTGGAACCGCTGGCTCTCAAAGGCAACAATTATTAGGAAAAGCGTCAAAATTTATTCTTTATATAAATTAAAAAATAATTTCCGGTTTTAAATGGGTAAGAATTTTTTTGGAAAAAACTCGACTCGAGAAACTCGGTCCCGGAGTTATTTCTCGGCCTTAATTCTCGGTAAAAAGCATTTCCATCACAGCCAAAGTGATTGATGGCAATGATCAAACTGTTGGAAGCACTGGGCCTTCTTCGGCTCATCAGCAACAGAATGTCAGTGAGCTATACCAAAGCCTCACCAAATTGGAACTTGAAAATGTGAGTTAATTATTTAAAAAAAAAATTTGCCAATTTCATGACTCAAAATTGATGCCAAAATTGGATTCTCTGATCATAAAAAACCACTAAAAGTGTGAACGATGTTTTTGTCCAAAATACACCAATCACCAATTCCAATTATATTTTAGTCGCCCATGCCAAATTTTTCCGAAAAATGCCTGTTTTTCTGGGAATTTCCCATTGGTTAATTGGCTGCTAAAGCCACTGGCATTTGGTGGAATTTGTCTTTTAGAGGCTGCTCAAAGCCGAATTGAAGCAAAAAGAAATGATGGATGAGATCAAAGATTTGAAAGATGCCAAAAAGGAACAGCAGAAAAAGGAGGACGGTATTGGAAAATTACGATAGGAATAAAAAATAATAATTAAAATAATTAATATAATTTAAAATTGTAAATGGTGAGATAATTATTTATTTTTAAAAAGAATGCTAATTAAAAATTTATATTTTATTTAAATAAAAATATTTAAGCTTTCGTTGGACAAATTCAAGAATTGAAGGATGAACAGAAGAAGTGCTTGGACAAAAATGAAGCATTGGAAAAGGAGTTGGCCAGAAAATACAGTAAACTTTTAAAATAAATTGGCATAATCACAAGGTTATGGTTTCAAGGTTTAACTCTTTTTTAATTTTTTTTTTTCTTCCGATTTAATCAGGGCGGCCAAGTGTCCTTTTTTTCAAGATTTGTCCTTTTTTGGAGGGGCCGGATCTTTAAAATTTAAAATGTCCTTTTTTTAAAGATTGTCCTTTATTTTAGGCTTCTCCAAACTTTTTAAGTTTTTTGTGCTTAATGATTTATTTCGCTTATATAAATGCTACCAAAACTCTCAATTTCAAAATTTTTTCCCGGCGGCGCATATCGGCACCGCCGGCTCCCCAAAACTTATTATTTTTTCTTAAGAAAATGGCTTAAAATCGTAAAAATTGGTCATTTTTGGTGAAAACTGTTAACAAATAGTGTAACTGCCCAAAATGACTTCAAGATCAGTCACAATTTTACAATTTTTTTAAATTTTTTCCTAAAAAATCACAAGGACTATTTTTGGGCAAAATCTGTTAACAAATTGCCTAAAATTTTCCCCGGCGGCGCCTATCGGCACCGCCGCCCCCCCCCCCCCACTTTCTCTAAGTTTTTTTGGGAAAAAGCGCCGCAAAAAAGTGCATATGCGGCGAAATGAGAAAAATGGTCATCTGAAAAAAATTCAATTATTTCACGCTAATAAAATGTTGTTTTAATTCGATTTTCATGTTTTTATTACGTTTCCTTTGCGCTACTATTAGTTTTAGAAAAAAAATCTTTTTTTGGGGGTCAAAATCTTAGTTTTAGCCTCGTTTGTCCTTTTTTCAAAAAAAAACTTGGCCGCCCTGGATTTAATAAAAGAAATTTTGGGTCGGAATTATGGCGATGCTAATTTTTCACGTTTAATTTCAAGTAAATTTTCACTTATCTCAAGTAAAAGATAGACGAAGCTCCCAAAATCTGATAATCAACAAATTTATTTGATAATCATAACATAAACGCATTTATTTTTCAGTTTGTATTGGCCAATTTGCTAAACTTTTGACTCGAATTGATCAAATGGAAGCCCAAATCAATGGACTGAAGGAATTGGGTGAAGGAACATCGTCGTCGTCATCAATGCCAATTGAGAAACAAAATGGCAAATATTCAAATTCAACGGTGGGTGCCATACGTTTGCAAGGGGTGCACAGCTTCATTCCCCCCCCCCCCCCGAAGAAATTTAAAAAAAAAAAAAAATTTAAAAGCTAGAAATTTTCTATAAAAAAATCTTAGGAAATTTCTTAGTAAGAAAATTCAAGAAAGAAATTTTTTTTTTAAAATTAAAAGCTAGAAATTTTCCATAAAAAAATCTTAGGAAATTTCTTAGTAAGAAAATTCAAGAAAGAAATTTTTTTTTTAAAATTAAAAGCAAGAAATTTTCCATAAAAAAATTTTAGGAAATTTCTTAGTAAGAAAATTCAAGAAAGAAATTTTTTGAAAAAAAATTTAAGATTTTTTGGAAATTTTGAAAAAACTTAGTAGTTCATCACAAAATTTCAAAAAATCGCTTAAAAATTTTCAAAAAAATTTTTTTTTTCTTACTAACAATAAGAAATTTTCCTAAGAATTTTTTTATGAAAAATTTCTAGGCTTGAAATTTTTGAGTGAATTTTTTAAGAAAATTTAGGAATTTTTAATGAAATAGGCAAAATTTTAAGAATTTTTCGTCCACTCCTCTTGCGTTTGACGAACTTTAAAATTTTCAATTAAAAGCAGAATGTTTTCTCAACAAAAAAATTTAATGATGCATTTTCTTCTAGAATAACTAAATTTTTTCTTTTGCAAATTTTCAACTTTTTTCCCCAAATTAAAGAAATTTTTAATTTCCATATCAAATTGTCGACACAGAATTTTATGCAATTTTTTAATAATTTTTTATTGCATTTCCTTTTTTTTTGTACAGAATGGCCATCAAATGCAAATCCATGTAAAAACACTTACCGGCAAGATAATTACCCTAATTAATGTTCGTCCCAGTAACACCATCGAGGAAATCAAGGCCAAAATTCAGGCCATTGAAGGCATTCCGATTCATCAACAGAGACTGCTCTTAGATGGAAGAAGTAAGACTAATTTATTTTTTTTACCATTTTTTAATGAAAATTGTTTCAGGAAAACAACTTGAGAACGGCTTTACTTTGGAGTATTATGACATTGAAAATGGGGAAAGTATTTTGCTCGTCCTGCGCCAATGTGGCTGTTAGCACTGAAAGATTGACAGATTTTTTGATTTGGATTTATTTGATCGGTCACATATTCCATAAACATGGAAAGGATAAAATTCGCACAAATTCACACAATCATTTTGATTGACGAAATTTTTATCAGCAATTATTGGATTAACTTCCCTCTAATATTTTGTGAATTTGAACGCCTTTTTATTGTTGATTTTTTTTCTAAGAAAGAAACCAATATGGATATGAAAAAATAATAATTAAAATCAATATGTTTTGGTTGGCACTTCCGCTTGGCATTCACTTAAAATGAAAAATGTTGTTGTTCGCTGAATTTTCAAATAAATAAATTATTATTAATCCCTTGCCGCAAAAATTTGAGTTTCAATCCCGCAGCAGGATCCTCTAATTTGAAATTTCCGGGCCTTATTCTATACTATATACCAGTGATTAATTCTTAGAGAAAAAATGAATATAAAATACATTAGTGTGGCCAAATTCTCATTTTCTTTCTAACAAAACACACCGATTAAACTGAATTGTGCCACCATTGTTTCGATGATGGCAATGGCAATTTGGAGAACAAATGCCCTTCGGCATTTTGAAAAAAAGCCTGGACCTGGATCAAAGAAAAATCCAGGCCAATCTCAAATACTTATTTAAATATCATTTTTATTCAATTATAATTCAACGCCCTCATAATCGGTTGGGATTAAAATGGCCCGAGGAGATTTAATTCCTTTATTGCTCCTAATTTACATTTTTCAAAATTTCAATTTCAATTTTTTTGCAGGCTCTGTCAATATTTCTGCCAATGTCGTACCCTCAACGGTTATTGACCTAAGTTTTTCAAATTAAGGGTAAAATTTTTCATATATTTCTAATTTTTTAAATGACCAAAATTCTTATGATTAATAATATTCTGATTCTAATTATGGACAATTTTTGGAGACATTATTTAATATTTAGTATTAAAAAGTCTTTGTTTTTTAGTGCTGATTTATTCTTTTTGTTGAATATTTATTAATGAATTTTGGCTAAAAACCAAAATTGTCGCGAAAAATGCATAAACAGTACCAAAAATATGTACAAAAAGTGGTTAAAACATGTACATAAATATGTAAGAAAAATCCCAAAATATGTAAAAAAAAAAAATCCCAAAATATGTACAAAAATCCCAAAATATGTACCAAATATGTAAATTAAATTTTTTTTAAATGGTTATTTTAGAAAAAAAAATCTTCTTAAAGAGTGAAATAGACACAAAATGCCATAAAAATGACCTAAATAGGCTTAGAATCACATTTTAGTATTTTAAAAATTATAATACAATTTTTTTTTTTGACATTACGACAGTGACTAATCGCAAATTTTGTACGCCTTTTATTATTTTCCGTAAATAGGCACAAAAAACTCGCACTTTTGAAATTTCGAATGCTTTAAACATAAAACATTTTTGGACTGTAGCATTAAAAAAGACTAAAAATTTTTTCCAATGCAAATCAAAACAGTTTGCCACAAATCAAGTGTTCGAATTTGTTTGAAATATTGGCCTAGTAAGCATCAGGGATGAAACGCAATTCCGACCTCTGACTTGCGAAATTTTGGGATTGTAGTGAAGCCATTTTCGGATTTTTTTTTCCTATTTTTAAAAAATACTTTGCCAATTCGAATCACGACTTCCGATTTTTTTTTTTTTTTGGATTATTCTATTCCTGGTAAACATAAAAGTAAAAGTAAAATTTAATTTGTTTTTTGTCACTCAAAATATTGAAAATTCAATTTCAAATATTTTTTAAAATGTGATTCGCAAATGTGTCCCATTTTGTTGACCATATGTAAGACAATAATATTTAGCAACAAAAAGATTTTTACTCAACAATTTCGACAATTCAAAAAAGCGTATTACATTTTTTAAGATCGCCAAAACCGAAAAAAGCGTCTGAAATTTGTCCAAATTTCCTACATTATAGGTACAGCAGTTTTTGGAGCCTTTTGCCTCTGATCCATCGTCTTTAGGATAATCATACGTATCATGCTGTATTTGCCACTGTTGTGACATTGTGCGGGCGACCACCTCCGTCTGACCTAAAAAAACAAAAAAAAAAAAAAAAATTCAACTGATCGACGGAAGCGCGAAGTGATAATAAAAATGCCAATTTTTATTTGATTCAAATTTAAACTGAAAATTTTAAAGTTGTTGAGAATATTTTCGTAGTCCTTGATACCGCTAAATTAGCAGAAATATATCTATACGGACGATGGTCGCGATGACAACACATAATTATTAATCAATTAATTAACTTTTTTTTTCTTAAAATAGATATATATATAATATTTTTGAAAAATTTTCAAATAAAATAATTATTTCTTAAAAAATATTTCAAATTTGATAATTGCAAAATGTCGAAATATTATTGATAATGTTCTCCGTAGTATTTTACTCGGTTGGCGAAGAAGTGAAGCCAAAGTTACGCGTTTTGGCACCGACGACACTCCTTAAATTTTTATTTTTGATTAAAGTTAAAGCCAAAATGTAAAAAATTGAAAAAAAGAAAAATATTTTCATGAATCAATTTCGGGAAACTTTTTTCAATTTAGGGGCGTATTTTCTGAAATTTTTTGGCTCCAAATTTTTCATAATTTTTTGCAGATAAACAAAATGTGAATTTATTTTACCTGATTTTGCCGATTTGTGTTTGGGTGAAGTGCCGCCGCTTACCAAAGTTTCGTCGAGGAAAAATAGCAAAAAAATGGTGGCAAAAATGACAAGAAAAACAAATTTGGAACGCATTTTGGCACCTAATAATGACGGGGGAGGGGGCTCTATTTTTTAAGATATAAAATATGGAAAATAGGGCCTAAAGTGGGCTGAAAAAATCTCCAAAAATGAAAAATATTTGTTGAAAATCAAATTGTCTTATTTCAATTGGTTTGTTTTTTCCCGTTATTGCGCTTCGCATTCTCTCTCAAAGTTTTTGAGGGTTTTGAATTTTTGAGGCCATTTTTTAATTATGGCAGATTTAGCTAAATATTTATTAATGAAAAATAGTTAAATAAATTCTTATTTTATACACCAAAAAAAAAAATTTATTTTTTTCCTTCAAATTTTTTATTAAAGTTTTAACGGATATTTTGGAGGGGGGGGGGGGTATGAATCATTGGGATTTTTTCTAAAAAATAGTTTTTAAACCTAATGCTTTATAGGCATGATTAAATTTAAAAGTAATTATTATTATTGTTTTATTTTTTTATTTTTAATATTATTTATTATTACAAAAAATCTTTTATTGCCAATTTCTCCATTGATGCGCAATTTACGTGTATAAGTTGATCGATTTTTATAATATTTTTATTATATACAATTCGGTGCTAGGTCGATTCATAAAAAGTGCAAATTTGGCGATTCAGAAAAATTGTAAAAATCAAAAACCTGACTTTTCAAATGATTTTTTTTCAATAAGCTTGTTGTATTATAAGAAAATGAAATTATAGAAAATTTAATTAAATTTATGCTTGAGTATTGTTTTATATTATTTTTAAAAGAACTTTTTGGATTTCAAAAAAAAAAAATTAAATTAAATTAATTAATATTAAATAAAATCATTAGCCAGATTACTTTGAATTTTTTAAAAATATTATGAAGTTTCAATAAAATTTCAATAATAAATGGACTAAAATTATAGAAAAAATGGAAATATTTATATGGTAATGTATCCGCTTTATCTGCAGCTAAAAGTGGATGAACATTAAATTATGTCAAAATCCTTTTGGCTTCGAAGATTTCAAAATTGGGCAAATTTTTTTTTGAATTTTTACACAATTTTCTTATTATATTTCATTTAATTTCCAAAAAAAATTTTCTCGGCGCCACCTATCGACACCGCGGACCAAATTGTACCATTATTTTTTGCAAAGTTGACCAATAAAATATAAAAACTTGTCATTTTTTGTCGCAGCCTGCTATAAATTCTTATAGGCTTAAACTAAGTCTAAGCTTTGGGTCTAGGCTTTGGCATAAGCTTTAAAATTTATTAATTAAATATCAAAGAAAATTCATATTTTTTAATTAAATATCAAAAAATAACTCAAATATTATTAATTAAACATCAAAGAAAAATCACATTTTCAAATTAAATTTTGAATTTTTGAAATATTTACAAAATAAAAAATGCTAGATTAACTTATTTCAACAAAATTTCATAATCTTTTCTGCGCTGCCTGTCGCCAATGCTGTACCATAAAAATTCATGAACTCAACAAAAAAAAATCTGAAATATGGCTTATTAAAAAGCGCAAAGTTTTCTCTTTCGAATGGTGTACCCTAATGAATAGGGATACGATTTTAGGCAAATGCCTAAGATTTCTGCGCACTTGATACGCACAGATAAGCACGAAAAACGCATTTTCCGCTTGATTTGGGATGTCTACGATGACTTTTATAATGCCTAACGTTGCAATATTTTGGACATTTGGTGCTTAATGCCTATTTGCCTATTTTTGTGCCTATTTTGCCATTTTTGGCGCCTTTTTCTGGATTTTGGGAAAAATCCTTAACAAAAATGCTTATAAAAATGAATGAAAATAAACACCTAAGAATCGACCCAAAAAAATTTCACAAAATACAACCTAAGAATTTAAATTCACAAAAATTGATTCCCAAAATTTTATTAAATTTTTGGTTTAAAAATAAAAAAACGAAAATACGAAACGCGATTTTTTTTTTTTTTAATGAAAGATTTGGAAATTTTTTGAGCATTCTCAAAACTTAATCAAACGAAAAAATAATCGAAAACAATTTATTTACATATATTTAATCTAAATTTTTAAAATTAAAAATTATTTGCTTTCTTTTGGTTAAATTGCTAAAAATTAACGAAAAAAAGGGTAGAAACAAATATATATTTTTTATCAAATTACAAATTATATTTTTTCCAACAAATTAATAAGAGTTAGGCATATAGGCCTAGGCTTATCACTAGGGCTGGGAATTTAAGTCAAATTACTTTTTTTTTGCTGACTCTAAATGACCTTAAAATGACTTAAAAAATGTTCTAAACTTTGTTTGAAGCTTCCTTCTAACATGCATTTTTTGTGACTTTTTTTTTACCCTTTTTGGATTTTTATGACTTTTTTGAGTTTTTGCGACTTTTTTCGTGATTTTTTTTTGACTTTTTGAGGACAAATTTGAATTTTAGCGAAGAAAATGCCGAAAAATACAAAGAAAATTTTGAAAATAAAATTTCAATCGATAAAAGGCAATGAAACCTGGATGAAATTTTTCGTAATTGTTGGTGGAATCACTTTTTTATGCCTATTTTAGGTACCTATTTATGAAATTAAGTGCCTAAAAATACGACCAAATGTTATTTTTATAAATTATTAAAAATGGGATTTTTCTAATTTTCGCCTAATTTTTAAGGACTTTTTTGCATTTTTTTACGTGCTTTTTGGGTTTTTTTTTTCTGACTTTTTGGCTATTTTTTTAGGATTTTTTTTTCAATAATTGTGACTTTTTGCGATTTTTTTATGACTTTTTTAGTCGACTTTTTGAAGATTTTTAGTGACTTAAATTCCCAGCCCTACTTATCACACTAATAAACTATACCGAGGCTGAGGCTTGGCATTTTTAAAGCCCCTTTTCAAACAATAACGTGATTCTTTTTATTATTGAAGGTTTTTCTGCTGTTGGACCGATTGGCCGACATTTGCGGCGCTGACACTTGCGGCGCTGACATTTGCGGCGCAGACATTTGCGGCGCCCAGTCAAAGCGACACTTGCGGCGCCGACATTTGCGGCGTGACACTTGCGCCGCAGACACTTGCGGCGATGACACTTGCGGCGTTACATTTGCGGCGCCCAGTCAAAACGACATTTGCGGCGCCGACACTTGCGGCGCCCAGTCAAAATGACATTTGCGGCGCAGAATTAAATTACCCAAAAACAAAAATTTTTTTTTAATTTTATGTATTTCCTTCGTTTAATAAAAATTGGGCAAAATGTTAAGCCTTGGGGTGGAAATCCAGTCTTTTACAGCGCGGCCATTTCTTTCAGAGGCAAATCCGCCTCTTATCAACCGCCGCCTTACTTGCTTTAGCGTCTAGCTAACTCCTTCCTTACAATATCCCGTCGAGGCCCTGCCTTAAGAATTCATGAACTCGGAAAAATTCAAAAATTTCTTAAAGTCCCCGCTAAAAAATATTTAAAAAAGAATCATTCAGTGGTTCTTTATTAATTTTGAAAAGAATTTCTTATGACTATAAGGAAAACAAAAGGGTGTTCGAGATTTAATTTTGAGCATTAAATATGGGTGTGCCACAAAATGTCGGCGCCGCAAATGTCATTTTGACTGGGCGCCGCAAGTGTCGGCGCCGCAAATGTCGTTTTGACTGGGCGCCGCAAATGTAACGCCGCAAGTGTCATCGCCGCAAGTCTCTGCGCCGCAAGTGTCGCTTTGGCTGGGCGCCGCAAATGTCTGCGCCGCAAGTGTCAGCGCCGCAAATGTCGCATCACCGTTGGACCTGCTTCCTTTCTGGCGTTTTGTCTTTGGCTTTTTTTCACTACAATCGCTCGAAGAGGACGACGGTAGACTCGGTTGATTAAGCCATTTTTTGTCTTTAATTTGCTTGATCAATGTTTCTCGACGCGGGGAGCCCGGCTTTCCTGAAAAAGCGAAAGAACATAAAGCGATTAAGCCAACTGACTAAAAAAAAAAGAAGCTTACTTGAAAATTCAAATTTGAAAATTTCGACAAACTAGGTATATTGGGCTGGATATTTTGGCGCCGTCAATTTTAAGTCTTATAACTTTTTTCTTTGGCAACCTAATAAACTCTCTCTCTCCCCTCTCTCTCTCTCTCTCACACAGTCTCATTTCTATTCTCTCTCTCTCTTCCCTTTTCTCCTTTTTTTTTTATTTGTCTTCTTCTTCCATTAAGGTTTTCTTCTCTATCACTCGCTTTCTCTTTCTCTCTCTCTCTTCTCTCTCTCTCTCTCTCTCTCTCTCTCTTCTCTCTCTCTCTCTCTCTCTCTCAGTTCTTTCCTCTCTTCTCTCAACGCTTAACTTTCCCCTTTCTCTTTCTTTTTTTCCTTTATTCCCCCCTCACCTCCTCATTTTTACTCTCTCTCTCTCTCTTTCCCTCTCTCCTGCTCATTCTCTCTTTATCCTTCCTCTCTTCATTACTTTCTCTCTTTATCCTTTCCTCTCTCTCTCCTGCTCACTCTCTCTTTATCCTTTCTTGTTTTCCTCTCCGTTCTCTCTTTCTTGTTTCATCTCCTCTCCTTTCCTCACTATATCTCTTCATTATTTTCTTTTTTCCTCACTGTGTTTCTTTCACCTTTCCTCTCTTTTCTCTTCATTATTTCTCTCTTCATCCTTTCTTCTATTCGCTCCTCTCCTGACTATCCCTCTTTCTCATTTTCTTTATTCTCTCCCCTCATCACTCTCTCTCTCTCTTAATCATTTCCTCCCTTCTCTCCTCACTCTCTCTCTCTCCTGCTCTCTCTCTCTCTCTTTATCATTTGCTCTCTTCTCTCTTCATTACTTTATCCTTTAATCTTTTCTCCTCTCCTCACTCTTTCTCATTTTCTTTATTCTCTCCTCTCTTCATTAAAAAAAAAAAATCAAAAAATCAATACAAAATAATGTAAAAAACAAAAATTGGAATTAAAATTGGTATTATAAATTAAAACAAAAAATATATCATATATGCATATATGTAAATTGAAGTTTAATCTGTTAAATATTAGTATAAAACGCGCAAGTTTGGGCACTCAAGGTTGGGCGCCAGCACGTTTTTCCACTATAAATTTTTTATTTGTTATCCAAATCCAACAATCTTGGTATCATTCGAAAGCTCTTAACATGCTCTATTAGCCTTACAAAAAAAAACCAAAAAAATTTTCTTGCATATAAAAAAGAAAAAATTTCAAAATTTTTGAACTTTTTGGTAATTGTCCAATCACGAAAGATGGTTTAGAAAAAGCTTCTTAAAATGTTACGCTTTCAATGATACCAATAATGTTGGTTTTGGATGACAAAGAAAAAAGTTATAGAAAGTTATAGTGAAAAAACATGCTGGCGCCCAACCGTGAGCGCCCAACCGTGGGCGACCAACTGACGTTTACCGTCCCATTTTCAGTATTTTTGTTTTTTTACAAAGGTTTTCGGTTCAAAAAATAACCCACTTTCTTTTGTAAAAATTTTTATTGTACAAATTGCTTATTCAGTTTCTTTTTTTTTGATAATTTACCGTGCAAAGTAAAGCCAATAACAGCCTCGTCTGGTTGTTGAAGCACACCTTTAAAATTGGCAATTCATTATTAATGGGGTGGGGTTGGCCTTTTTAATTTAAATATTTATTAAAAATGGCAGCAAAACATTTAAATAAAATAGGCAAAAAAGGATTAAAAAAAATAATGAAAATTTTGACTAAAAAGTGAAAAAAAAATCAATCAACAAGAAATTATTTTATATATGTCTGTATTATTCATTGATTTAAAAGTTTATTAAATTAATTTAAAAAAAATTTTTTTTTCTTTTAAATGCTCAAGTTTTAAAAATACCCCCGCCCATACCAATGTGAAATGGGTTCCCCAGATTCGTCTGATTCGTACGGTTTGTTAAATTTGTGAAAAAAAAACCTCGGTTTTTATGAAAATAAAATTTAACAAGAAAACTTCATTTGTTCATTGATTTTAATTATCAAAAAGAGTTATTGTGAAATTCATTTTAGAGTTTGGCGGTATTAATGAAGCCACAAGGAATTTCGAAAATTTCTGCAAAATCATTAATGTTTTAACTAAGTATTATGATTCGACCTAGACCTGAACCCAGGCCTGTGTTTTTCCTGGGTCCAGTCCAGGCGTTTTTTGGCAATCTGGGCCTGGATTTTTGTCCAGGAAACCCAGGTTCAGGTGAAATATGAAAAAAATCCCCTTCTAGGGCCAAGTTAAGCAACAAAAAAAAACTGCATTTCCTGGATAATATTTAGAATTTGTTATTTCGAGTGACCATGTTTTATTTTAAAATATCAAAAAATGTTTAAATATTAAACATTTTATAATTGCCAATTAGATAGTTTTAGATGTTCCTAGGCAATTTATTGTTTTTTCAACATTTTTTTTTTGCTTTTTTAAATAAATTTCAAAAAATCCAGGTTCAGACCTGGGTCCAGGTCTCGAGGGACCTGATTTTTGTCCAGGAAATCCAGGTCCAACATGGAATCCATGACCAGGCCCAGGCTTTTTTTTCAAAAAATCGAACTCTAATAAATACTCACCCATTACAATTTGAGAATTTTTGAAATTTTTTTGAAAGATTCAAGAGAAAAATAATGTTGTAACAAAATTATTCACCCTTTCCAATTTGCATTGGCCGCCCGCTTTTCAAATCTGAAGCCAAAGTTACGCGTTGATCCCGTTTAGCTCCTTAAAATTTAAAATAGTCATAGGACCTTTTAACCGCTTCCCCCATTAAACCCTTTTTCATAAAAAAAAATTGTTAATTGCATCATTAAAAATGAAACGGCCAAATTTTCTTGGCTTGGTGCCTTTAATAGAGTGTGCCGTTCTAACAGAGAAAAAGGAATAATTGCTGATCAACATAAAGTGAATTAATTTAACCTGATTTGTGTTCGGATGAAGCGCATCCGGCCAAAGTCTCGTCGAGGAAAAACAGCAAAATAATGGTGGCAAAAATGACGAAAAAAGCAAAATTGGAATGCATTTTGGCACTTAAAAATGACCGCGGAGGGCACGGGGTATATTTTTGGCCTAAAATAAGGAAAATAGGGCCTAAAGTGGAAAAAAAGAGGTGAAAAGTCCCCAAAAAATTGGAATTCATATTGTTTTATTTCAATATCGCAATTCAAATTCCCCCTCAAAGTTTTTGGGGATTTTAAATTTTCTGAGGCCATTTTTTAATTAGGCAGATTTAGCTAAATATTTATTAATGAATTAATTTAACATAAAAAATTGAATTTCCCTAAAAAAATACACTTAGTTTTAAAGCATAATTTTATGCTTAAAGGCAGGCATATGTAAAATTTTACAGTTTATTATTATTATTTTACATTTTTTAATTTATTTTTTTTAATATTTTATTTATTATACAAAGAATTATGCTATTTTATTAAAAAATGTTGTTATTGCCAATTTCTCGATTTAAGTAGGCGCATTTGACGTGTATAATTTGGTCAATGTCTATGATATTAAATATTATACGCAATTCTTTCAATCGATTATTTAACGGAAATTAATTAAAAAATAAATAAATAAATTTCTTGCAAAATAATTTTGTTAAAATTGTATGTAAAAATGAATGTCCAAATAAAGCCGGAAAAAATTAAAATATTTTCAACTGTTAAAAATGCCGCCTATTTTTTTATTTGATTTAAAATGAAAATTTAATTTTAAAAGTCGTCGAGAATATCATCGTTCTTGAAATCGCTAAATACAGTAATCTATACGCGTGATTGTCGCAAAGAAAACACATAATTAATTAATGCCAAAATCGAAAAACGGTCTGAAAGAATTTTTAATTGCCAATTTAAACTGAAAATTTTTTTCATTTCGGGGGGATGGGGCAACTGCCCCCCCCCCCCCCCCCCTAGTTACTGGCATGGTTTATGCGGTGCTGGGATGTTAGTCAAAAACCATCAAAATGGGCGTTAGTCAAAAAACCATCAAATGGAAAATTTTTGACAGAAAATTATTCATAATTTCGTCTAAAATGGATCAAATTTTATAATCTAGATATTTTTCGATAGCCCTAAGTGTTTTCTATTATCCTCCAAAATTTTAAAAAAATTCTTCAAGTTTCAAAAAAAAAGTTCTGACCTGCGAAGCCCAAAAAAGCATGTTTTTTTGAACATTTTTAGTCATAACTTTCTAGAAACTTAACAAACCTTTTGAAATTTTGTAGGCTAATAGAAAACACTTAGGGCTACCTAATGATATCAAGAATTAAAAATTTAAATGCTTTTGAGCAAAGTTATATCAAAAAATATTTTCACATAGACGCAAATGTCGGGGGCCGCAAAACGGGACACAAATGTCGGGGCTACAAACCAATAAGCACCGGCGAGACTTTGAAAATTTGAGTGTACCAATCTTCAAGTAGATAAAAAAAAATTTATTTTTCCTCATCGATATTAAACTTCAACGAAAATATCGTTACTTTTTATGCAAAACATTTTTAAATACAAAAACACCAAAACCGAAAATTAATGAAAGAATTTAGATGAAAATGCTGGAAAATAATTACAAATTCAGAGGGCATTTTTAAGAAATTGATAAATATAGGTACCCGAAAGAACAGAAAGTGTCAGCAGAATTTGAATAGAAACCTACAAAAAAACATTTTTGCCTGAAATTTTTCTAAATTCGCTCTTCATAAGAAAGAAAGAAAACTTTGAAAAAAGATTTAAAAGGAAATTGTGATCAAAATATTGCTTAAAACTGATCATAGAAAAGTTTGTACAACAAGAACAGAGAGGGGTTCAGAATTCGTGAATGAATTTTTACTTTTTTTTTTCAAAAACTAAATGTTTTTAAATTAAAGTGACAAAAAATTTCAAGTTAATAGCATTTTGCATTTTATGATTTTTTCTGGTAATTTGGCAAAACAAAACAAAAATCCGAACTCTAAAAATCACACACACTCTCTCTCTCTCTCTCTCTCGATGTGCCACGATTTCTGACGCAACAATGTCCTCCCACCAATTCCTGTGCCATTCTGTGGGTGTCAATGGCCGACTCATTATGTTAATGATGATGATGATCTGCAGCACCGATTTCTGATCTAGTCGATTTTTGAGAACGCTTCTTAATATTTGCTGCTGGTGGTGATGTGAATGATGTTGTTGATGATGATGATAATGATGAGAATGACAATGCTGGAGCTGTTGATGGCATTCCTGAACTGTTCCCATTTGCCGTGGCAAACGGAACTCGAGAGTTTTAATTCCCGGCATATCCCAGAAGCTGGCGTTGCCAGGATTTGGCAGTCCCTGATTGTCACCACAATTGATTGACAAATTGCCAAAACTATGTGAACCATTTTGAAAATTTGTCGTATTCTGTTGGTTTGATGATTGACTATTTCCAACATTATTTTGACATAATTGGGTGGACAACAAAGAAATGTTGCTGCTATTAGATGAGTTGGTGGATAAAGAAGCACTTTGTCCGCCTGAACTAGGAAACCTTTTCTCCGAAGGGTTCGTGTTTTTTGTTTTACATGGCATGTGAGAAGAAGGGATTTGATTTAAAATGTTGGCGTTCCATTTGATGTTCATTCCCCATTAATCGATTTCACCTTTGACCCAGCCAACATATTTCCCCGCCCTTTATTAATTCATTATTGTTATTAGTTTACTTTCCATGTTCTCTCTTTTCCCAATCCGTCCCTCCTTCTCCAAATAAATATATTATTTCTTTCTTTCCCCAAAATAATATATAATTATCCAAACATTGACCATTGACTAAGTGACTCAAGCCCAACCCGACCCCGGCATTCCCTCTTCTTGTTTTCCTGACTTGGCGCTCCTGTCCGACATCGAACTGCACCGCCTTTTGGGAGACACTGAATTGCTCGCCGATTGCCCACAAGAAGCAAAGCCGTTGAAAAGCAGCGCCATCCGTCGACTCTTAAATCATCGCAAATGGAAGAAAGCTTTGGTCAGGCAAGTGTGAGAAGCAGAATGTTGGCACAGGGCCGTGCACTGCGAGAAAGAGTTGGCCGTGAAGGCAACCAAAATCAGATTTTGGCTGAAAAAGCATTCTGTTTTGAATTTGAAAGGCCGTCAGCGCACTCAAATTCGGATGAGTTGGGAAGATCTGGGTATGGAGGCCGAGCAGTGCAAGAGCAAAATTTGGTTGAAAGGCTGAAAGCTGAACTGATGAGAGTCACAGCCGAACGAGACGAAGCAGAGGAAAAAGTCGAAATTTTGCATCAAAAATTGTTGGACAGTGAACAACTCTTCAAGTTCATAAAGGCTAACCACATAAAACTGCTGGTGGAAAAAGAGCAAAGTAATTCCGAATTTTGGCGATGGAAGCTGAGTTGAAGACGGTAAAAGAAAAATTGGAAATGGCAGAAGAGGAAAATGGCCATTTTTCAATTTTGTCCGTCCAACAGAATTTGATGGCGCATGGCAGGGCCGAAAAATAAAGGGTTTAATGGAAGAGGTTGCCGAATTGAAGGCCAAAGATCGTGGCGAAGGAATTGAGGAATTTTCCAAAAATCCAAAACAGAAAATTGCTGTTAATCAAAAGTCCGATCTCAAGCCACAACTCAAATTAAATATAGTGAAGAAAAGTAAGGCAAACATCGTCAAACCAAAGAAAAATTCCAAAAAATCGGAGGCTGAAAAATGCAATATTCGTCCACTGAATTCCATAATTTTTCGGAAACCTCCTCCGCAAGTCACACCGAATTACCGTCCGCCAAGTTTAAACTCAATTCGGACATTCCCACCGAACAATGGCACTGTTTCCCCATTTTCGAATTTTGCCCACATTCCTTTGTTGGCGTACCCAACTCCCTCACCATATTTGGCACCCGCTTCTCCTTTTCATTATGTTTGGCTGATAAGTGCCGATCGAATGGCAGACGAAAGCATTCCGAATTTTATCTGCTGAACGGAGACCGACCTAATTCCCTCCCGTTTTTGCCTTTTTCGGAAATTCAAGCCGAACATCAACTGATCGCCGCCTTCCATCGCCATGCGCCGGGACGTCGCATCTGTGGTCCCGGGGGAGACTGATCAGAATCTGGGACCGATTCTTGAATGGACGGGGGCATGTGAGAAGAAGGGATTTGATTTAAAATGTTGGCGTTCCATTTGATGTTCATTCCCCATTAATCGATTTCACCTTTGACCCAGCCAACATATTTCCCCGACCTTTATTCATTCATTATTGTTTTATTAGTTTACTTTCCATGTTCTCTCTTTTCCCAATCCGTCCCTCCCTCTCCAAATAAATATATTATTTCTTTCTTTCAGCAACGGAAACAGAAATAAATAATTATATTGCATTTTGCTAAAATTGTTGGAACTTGATTTATTGGTGCTTGGTTGAATAAAGAAAAAAATAATATCAATGAGATAATTAATTATTATTTTAATTTTATTTGCAGAATAATAAATTATAACTAGTTCCCGAAATTATATGGAAATAAAATATGGAATACCCTGTTCTTTAATTCCGCGTTGGATTTTTGCTCCCCATAAATTTGATTGCTCTAGTCAATTTTTCAAATTTTTTGTTGAATATTTGCGTACTCTGAAGGGCGGGGGGCGGGGTCGAAGGCCCCGCGGGGGGGGGGGGGGGGCGAAGGCCCCCACGAGGCCGCGAAGCGGCCGAGTGAGTACCTTAGGCGCAGGAAAATGATTAAGGAGGAGGGTTCATTATTTATTTATTTTTGCAAAATTAATTCATAAATATTTTTTTTCAGAAACTGCTCTGAAACGCACCAAACTTTATTTACAAGTTAAATAAGGCACTCTGATGCTTTTAATACCAAAAAGGGATATGAATAAAATTATGAAAATTTTAAATTGCTTTTTAAACAGGCCAAAAAGTTTAGGCTTAACTTTTTTTCAGAAACTGATCAGAAGCGCACCTAACTTTGCAGGGACACTGAAAGGACGAGAAATAACCTATTTTAAATAGTTTTTTCAAAATAATTTTTATTTTTTTGGCTTTCGGGGCAGTCACCCCGAACCGATGCGCCGAGATTTATGGGGAGAACGAGTCCTTCGGTAATAGCTTCCCTATACACTGTACTTTAATTCTGCGTAGGATTTTTGCTCCCCATAAATGTTTGAGTACCCTAAATGGACACTTGAAAAATCGATTTTTTGGGCCACACTAATGGATTTTCCAACCAAACAAAAATTTAAACATTAAAAAATAGGTTGTGCAACATCGATGCGTACACATCGAACCAAGCGACGACATGGTGAAGAAGTATCTGATCTCAAAAAACACTAGTGTACATTTTTCAACACTAACCGAACACACACGACTGTACCCAACAGTTACAGATTTCAGCTGCTGCCTGCACACTTTTCCATTGGCTCATATCAAACATTTACTTCAAGCAAAAAATCAAATGAAATTTTTCACCAACAAACTTTTTCTGCCCAGAATACAAGTCGTCATAAACAAAGTCGTCAGGGAAAAAAGAGAAATTATTAAACCAAACAAATACTTAAAACAATAAAATGCACCCAGTGGCTGGCGATTGATCAGATCATAATTGAATGAGATAAAAAAAACCAAGGCATTGGTTTTGGTTCGGGTGACTGGATGCTCCTTTCACGCCAGGTCTCAATTGTTGCATTCATCACAAAAGAAGCCGAACCGGCAGCGATCTTTGCTTCGTTTGGTCATTTGCACGCGCCTCAAAAGAAGCCGAACCGGCAGGGATGGGTTCCGGAGGGATGTTTGATTCGATTGAAGCATTAGGAGCCATCCTGCCAACCCATTCCTTGAGTACAAAGTGCGATTAATAATATTTTATGTTGGTCAGCTGCACGTACTTCAAAAGAAGCCGAACCGGCAGGTATGCTTGAGTCGATAGAACCACTTTGATCCTGCACGGCGCCACATTCCTTGAAAGTACAAAGAGCGATTAGTAATAATTTATGGTTGGTCAGTTCACGCACGCACCTCAATCGTCGCTAATGGTCCATGGAAATGGAATGGCATTTGTTCGCACCGGTGCCGATTACCTCTGCCATTTGCCCCGCATCGACACCATCTCGTCCCCGCGGTTTCAGTTTCAAAGATTAGCACCAAAAAAGCAATAGTAAAATTAGAAAAAATATTTTTGGTGTGTGATCGTTTGGCAAATTACACCTGTGTGAACATTTGATACTCATTCTGCTGTTGGTGGTGTTTGTGTTCCTGTGTCAATTTCGTCACATTCGTCGCTAGCCCATGGAATGGCATTAGTTCGCGCCTCGCCCCCGCGGGTGCTGCTGCAAACTGTGTGTCATTTTGGCCAATTTGGCGTTTATTCGGTCCTAAGCCAAGTCATGAAAGCAATTAGAGTTCAAAAGAAAATGAAGTTTCGCACAAACTTCGATTTGCGCACAAATCAAAGCGACAAATCATGTGGCATTTGTCGGTGAAGCCCATCATCCGCTTCGCCCCCTCCCAAACGACACTAATGCTCAGTCCGCCATTGCCTGGAATCGTTTGTTGGGTTCATAATATACACTTCTTGCTTCTCAATCGAAAAAACGAAGCAGCATGCACTGAGAAGCTTAGTTTTCGACGCAGTCAGGGAGGACTTTGAGGGAAAGGGAAGATAATTGAAAAAGCCCAGACTGAACAACGGACCTGGCAGAATTGGCCTGTGTGCCATCCACCCACACAAAGGCACGTGCGGTCGTTGAGAAATCGCCCCTCTGGAAAAGAAAACTGCTTCCAAAACCGCTTTTCCACAAGGGGTGCAGATAATGAGTCTTTTTTCACCGTTTTGGCAGTGCACCACTTCACATGTTTGCCCGAAATGTACTGGGGATGCGTGCGCTTGTACACCTCCTCCCCGCCCAACATGTATTGGGGATGAGTGCACTCGTACATCTCCTCCTCTCCGCCGAATGCGGCCACTCGCACCCGAGTGCCGTTGTTGGCGCAGACAATGCGCTCGCAGGCAAGGCCCTCAAAAAATGTGGGGAAAATGCAACTGCCCGCCGTTAGTTTTGTAACCGCCTGTTTGAAAGGAGGGGTTTTTACTAGAAGACGGCTATTTTTGGTCTAATTGCTTGGCTTAAGTCAAAGAATACTCCCTGGCTTGGAGCAAGGTCCAATCAATTTCGTTTATCTTATTGATTATAAATGTACAAACCGTTGTGGCATTTGTCGGTGAAGCTCATCATCCACTTCGCCCCCTCCCAAACGACACTAAAGCTCAGTCCGCCATTGCCTGGAATTGCTTGTTGGGTTCATAATGTACACTTCTTGCTTCTCAATCGAAAAAACGAAGCAGCATGCACTGAGAAGCTTAGTTTTCGACGCAGTCAGGGAGGACTTTGAGGGAAAGGGACGATAATTGAAAAAGCCCAGACTGAACAACGGACCTGGCAGAATTGGCCTGTGTGCCATCCACCCACACAAAGGCACGTGCCGTCGTTGAGAAATCGCCCCTCTGGAAAAGAAAACTGCTTCCAAAACCGCTTTTCCACAAGGGGTGCTGATAATGAGCCTTTTTTCACCGTTTTGGCAGTGCACCACTTCACATGTTTGCCCGAAATGTACTGGGGATGCGTGCGCTTGTACACCTCCTCCCCGCCCAACATGTATTGGGGATGAGTGCACTCGTACATCTCCTCCTCCCTGCCGAATGCGGCCACTCGCACGCGCGTGCCGTTGTTGGCGCAGACAATGCGCTCCAGGCAAGGCCCTCGAAAAATGTGGGGCAAATGCAACTGCCCGCCGTTAGTTTTGTAACCGCCTGTTTGAAAGGAGGGGTTTTTACTAGAAGACGGCTATTTTTGGTCTAATTGCTTGGCTTAAGTCAAAGAATACTCCCTGGCTTGGAGCAAGGTCCAATCAATTTCGTTTATCTTATTGATTATAAATGTACAAACCGTTGTGGCATTTGTCGGTGAAGCTCATCATCCACTTCGCCCCCTCCCAAACGACACTAAAGCTCAGTCCGCCATTGCCTGGAATTGTTTGTTGGGTTCCTAATGTACACTTCTTGCTTCTCAATCGAAAAAACGAAGCAGCATGCACTGAGAAGCTTAGTTTTCGACGCAGTCAGGGAGATGGCGATCTCGAGTCTCGGCTCGGGAAAAGTTTCGGGGGTATCTCGATCTTGAGTCTCGGGTTTTTAGTCTCGAAAAACGACTTTTTTCAACCCAAAGATTGGCATTTGTTACGTAACACGAAATTGTATGAAATGATTTCCACACGTTAAATGGAAATTATATTTTTATTAAATATATATTTATGTTGGTTTTATTATGCTTATGTCAAATTATTGGAAATCGGCAATTATTATTTTAAAAAATCAATGATATATTTCACATGATTTTATATATTTTTTTAAATTATTTTTTGCTTTATTTTATTAGTCTCAATTTTTGACATTATTAATGCAATGCCAAATATAATTCCATCAACAAATATTTTGTTTGTATCAATGAAAAATATAATTCCGCTAGGGAATAATTGGACATAATAATAAAATAAAAGATGTACAAAAATCTTTATAAATAAATTTTAATAATAGTTGATATTTTTCAATCCCCTCCAGTCTACGTCAGTGGGGCCCTCACGTTGAGCCCCACACGTTTGGGCCTAAATAAAAATTTTTCAAATTTACAAAAAATTCTTTATTGAAACTAATAAAATTTCATTAATATTAATAAAAGCAAAATTAAAAGGCCAAAAAATCAAACTTTTTTTAAACGTAAACTGAAAAAAAAATGCAAAATACGAAAAAATCAACCAAAATTAACTTCAAATATTAAATATTGAACAGAAAAAAGGAAAAATTAGAATAATAAAAAATTAGAAAAATACCACTTAAAAGTTGAAAAAAAAAATAAAACCTAATAATCTACCAAAATTTCAAAAATAACTTAAATTTAAGGAAACAGGAAGATTTAAAAAAACAAGCAAAAAAATCTAATGTAACATAAAAAAAAATTTTAATAATAAATAAAAAGCTTTAAAAATCCAAAAAAAAACTTAAAACAAAAAAAAATATAACTTCATAGAAAAATCGAAAAAAAACCTTTACCTAAAAAAAATCATATTAGAAAAAGAGAAAATAAAATCCAAAAAACAAAAAAAAAAAAAAGTAAAAAAAATGAAAATCCAAAGGAATTAATTAAAACCAAAAAAAATAAAAAACTCCCTATAAAAAGACAGAGACAGTGGTATATTTTTTAAAATATATTTTTTAGGTTAAAATATTTTTTGGTTTTTTAATTTTTTTATAATCTTTATTTTCCATAAATTCAACAAAAAAGAATCAATTCCTCTAAATTCAGGGCCTAAAATTTCCTTTTACATAAAATGAAACAAAGAAAGAATTCTCTACTTATGTGCTTAAAATTTTCTTTTTCATATTTCAGTAGGTTTACGTCATAATGCTTTATCTTTACGTGATCAGAAAAAAGACTTTGCCTCTATAAATAGGCGTACCATCAACGATGGCACACATTCCATCAGAAAATACAATTCAATTCCCATCACAAAAGGAAACTTATTCCATTTCACAATTAAATTTGCCCACATATTATTTTGAAACAATTTCCACCATTATGTTGCTGCTCTTGGCATTGTTCACTTTGGCATTGTGTGCCAATTTCTGTGACGGAACAGGTGACAAGAACAGTAAATCTTTTGGAAAAAATTGGCTGAGTTTGGGCAAAAGCACTGGACAAAATTCTTCATCGTCCAACGCATTTCATAGCAACAATATTGCAAGTCATCCATCCAGCCAATTTGGCCTTGCCAATAACAATGCAAGCAATTCTTTGTCCAACCCATTTAATAGCAGCAACTCATTTGGAAGTTGTCAATTCAACCAGTCAAATTGGGCAAGTGGTCAATCGAGTCCAAGTCAAAGTCGTGGCCAAAACACCTCAAACTTAGGCCAAGACTTCCTTAGAGGCAACAATAGTGGCAGCCAACAATTCAATTTGGCAAATGGCCAATTCCCTTCGCTTGAAAGTTCGAACCCAAGTCATAGTCATGGCCAAAACACCTCAAACTTGGGCCGAAACTTCCTTAGAGACAACAATAGTGGCAGCCAACAATTCAACCAGTCAAATTTGGCAAGTGGCCATTCGAATCCAAGTCAAAGTCATGGCCAAAATGCCTCAAATTTGGGCCAAGAATTCCTTAGCATTGGTAACAATTTTGGCAGCCGACCAATCAGCAACCAATTTGTTTCTTCTTCCGCTGCAAAAAAGAAGGGCAAAATGCCAATGGATTTAAATAAACCTCCTCTTCCTCCTGTCTCTTATTTAGTGGACGGTCAACAGTACTTCAAAGGAGAAAAAGTTTATCAAAATGGATCACCTGAATTAATTAAACACGTTTACAAAATGACAGGGGGAGGCCATTGAGAGAGCATTTTTTGATGGAAAAACGGAACAATTTTCAGAAACCGTGGGACAAATGCGATTGAATGATGAGACAAGAAAATCTGAGGAGTTTCTATCTAAAGTTATTTACATTTTCATTGTCATGGGATTGGTTTTTTCTTTTCTTTCTTTTTTTATAAATTTCTATTTTATTCGAAAATGCTTTCAATTTGAATGCAAGTTTTTCACTGAAAACTATCAAAACCTTTAATTTAATTTTTTTTGATAAGATTGCTAATGTGGTAGTGTAAAACTTTACATTATTTTATATGCTCACCCGAAACGATGTCAGGTCGATCCAAAAAAAAAAAACAGTGATTGATAAAATAAATAAATTAAATTATTCTATTCACTGATTAATTTATTATTTATTCATCAATTATATAAAAGTATTTTTTAAATTATAATATTTTTAAAATTTAAAAAAATGAATAAAAAATTGTGTTTACTTTGAGGTTATTCTTGAGCCAGAATTTTGAGAATTGAATAAACCATGTTTAGATAGCTTGCTTAAGGCCTAACCAGCGGATTTTACATGGATAAATGAATCGTAGAAAATATAATCGCGTATACAAATGAATAGGTTGTGTGAAAAAGACGTGAAATTGAAATTTTTGTATCGGTACGATTTTTTGATCGGGGATGATTACTGTAATCATACCACTTTTTTCCATTTTGTGCGCCACGTCCGAAAACACTTTTAAGAAAAAGCTCAAATTGGTATTTTAAAAATCTTTTCTATGTTTTTTAATAGAAAACTCTTTTGAGTTGTAAAAAGAAACTTTGTAAAAAATATTTGTTAGATGAAATTATTTTGAATAAAACAAGTCATTATGACAACTACAAAATGAACAGGAAAATCCAACCTTTTTAAACTTCGTAAAATTTATTTCCATTTTTGATATAAATATAAATTGTAAGAATCAAAAATATTAAAATTAATTAGCGCAGAAGTCTGCTGGAGCGCAAATGTCGAAGTACGTTCGTCGGCAAAATGCAAGAAAACGAGAAGCGAGACGATCAAAATTCTTGGCATTTATGTATTTGTGGTCTAAGTCAAAAAAAAGAAGAAGATAAATTCAAAGTATATTTAATAATAATTTTTAAATATTAATAAATAAAAATTAATAATAAAATTATTAAATAAAATTAAATAACATAAATTAAAAAAAGAGGATTATCAATCCCAAAACAAAGGCACATGCATTCCTTCCCGAATTTTTCTCTCAATTTTTTTTATCAGAATTTATGGCGGTTTTATTGTGTTTTTTATCAGTGTCATCGAGAGTACATCAAATTAAGTCAGGTGATTGGAAACAATCACAGCAATTGGAATTTTTGAAGTGCTCGAGAGTCTCGGTCTCGTTTCTCGAGTTCAATTTATGCTCTCGGGTTGTCATCATCACCGGCAATTCTGTCTCTCATCACACACTGTAAAAAAACTAATTAAATTAAATCCACCAAAAACAATTTTCAATCTTTGCTCTCTTTTATATTTTTCGCCTTTTTGTTCTCCCGCGGGTCTCTCTCTATTTTTCAAACAATTATGACAAAGTTTTTTGTTTTTCTGTAGTTTGAATTCTTGTTAAAAAAATCTGAAACTATAACTTGCTTTTGAGACTGATTTGTAATAGTAAAATTGAAAACATTTCGTCATTCATTTATTCATTTTTCAGCATTTTTATTTATTTATTTTATTAATGAAGATTTTCAAATACATTTTTTGATTAATTCCGCTCTTCTGCTGTATTTTTTGTACGTTATCTTATCGATTTGAAGAAATCACTTTATTAAACTCATTTCGATACTTTCATCAATTCAATTTTTCCAAAAAAAAAATAAATGCAAAATTCTTAAAAAGAAAAAAATAAAGAAAATGTCATTTCTTCAAACCCATATTTAATTTATTTCAATCATATTGATGAAATGCCAATTCCTTCGGCCGCATATTTTTTTCTTTGCTAAAAATGCTCATAAAATTCCCATAATTAAAAATTATAATATTTTTTTTTGCAAAATGCCATCGCTTCTGACAAAATTTAGCGCATTAATTTTGATTTGTCAAATTACACTTTTGGCTTCAACAAATCCATTGGAAGAAGCGCCTCAAAAAAGCTTGGCCTAAAAGCGTCTAAAATCCTCGTCTATTCGCCCACAATTGGATGGAGTCACATGCAATTTATGGGATCAATTGCTGACACTTTGGTCGGGGCAGGCCACGACGTGGTAAATCATCATATCGAAATTAAAAATTGGACTATAAATTTTTAGAAAATGAAAAAATTTCGGTTTTAGAAAAAAAAAGTTATAATTTTTTGAGTTTAATTTAATTTTTTTTTATAATTGCTTAATTTATTAGCAAGCATTAATTGCGCATATAGTTGACATATTTTGGGGAAAACCGTAAATAATGGCCATTTTGTCTTTTGTTTTTTATGGCTGAAATTAAATATTCAAAAATTTCAATAAATATATTTTAATTAAAATTTTTTGCGAAATAAATAATTTTGAAGGGAAAAATGATCTAATGTGAAAAATTTCCCAACAAATTTCTTAAAATTTAGCACCTTTTTCGCGTTTTGATGAACAAAAGGGCCGAGGCATTGCCCACCGAAATGTTTAATGTGACCAATTTCCACAATTTTTTGCCAAATTTTGTTCAAACCGGTAAATTAGACATTAACAAATTGGACGACCTCAAAGAACCATTTGACGGCAAAAGTTTCAACACTTTTCTCTTTCAAACGGTTGGTGATCAGATGAAAAAAATGAAAAATTCTGTTTTTTTAAAAATTGAAGAACATTATCGAACAATTTGGTAAAATTCTATGCGAAATTTGCCGAGGTAATTAGTGGAAATACTAATGATTAATTAGTGATTTAATTTTTCATTACAACACTTTTCGAACTCGTAAATGATGTTCAACTGCTCCACCGTCTTCAAGCAGAACACTTTGACGTCCTACTTGCCGAACTTTATGATCCGTATGGCACTTTCTCATCGGATTGGCGCCAAAACAAATCTTGGCACCACAGCGGTGCCGTTGTTTCAAACGGCTGCCCGTAACTTTGGCATCCCAACGCTGAGCAGTTACGTGACAAGTGAGTGAATGTGCCAAAGGGGAGGAATATTACATATTAATAATTACATTTTAGTATTAAATAATTTTATTCATTCAATTTCCAAAATCATTAGAAAAACTCAGAAATTTTTTCGGATATTTTTCTTTTATAAACCCATAAATAATTAACAAATTTTGGCATTGTTAAAAAAACAATTAAAAGACAAAAAATTGCATTAAAAATTAATTCACAAAAAAAGGTTTATTCACCCCAATGAATGGAGGTCACAAAATGAATTTTGTGGAACGATTTGTGAATTTTGTCAACGATTTATACGATTGGTTGTATTTGAACAATGTGATGGCTTCGTATGAGGTAAGCAGAAAAATATATTAAAAATGCCAATTTTATTTTGAGGTAAGCAGAAAAAATAATTTAAAATGCCAATTTTATTTAAAAATAATTAATTGAAAAATAATTTAAAAATGCCAATTTTATTTAAAAATAATTTAATTATAACTATTAGGAGCCAGTTATTGCTGAAGCATTTGGCCAAAATTTCCCGCCGCTGAAACAAATTATGCGCAATGTTTCCCTGCTGTTTACAAATTCAAATCAAGTCGGACAAAACAAAATGCCAAAAAATATCGGAAAATCCATTTTAGTTCTTCGAAATGCCGAGGCCAATTTCGAACAAAATTATAAACATTGGAGGAATCGTGGAAATGAAAGTGAAAGAATTGGAACCGGTAAAAATTATGAAATAAAACAATTTGAAAAATAATAATAATTCTTTAGGGAATTAAAGCGATCGTGGACAATTCCCTGGATGGCACAGTGATCGTTTCCTTCGGCACTTTTGCCGACATTAACTCAATGAAAAGGGAAATGAAAATGGCATTTTTGGAAGCATTTGCACATTTTCCGAATTATGAATTTATATGGAAAGTTGAATTATCCGATGAAGATGCTAAAGTGTTTGCCAAGTACAAAAATGTACACCCAGTGAAATGGATGGACCAAAAATCGTTACTCAGTGAGTTTAAAAAACGGAAATGGTTGAAAATTCGGCTCTTTTCCAATTTATGCGTCCATGCGTAAACTGAATACAACCGAAAATTCTGTAAATATTTGATCAAATAGTATCAAATGCACTATAGTTAATTACCCTTAATTGCCTAATAATTTCCTTTTTTTTGAAATTTCCATTTAAAAGTGCATCCCAAATTGCGCGCCTTTGTCTCTCCATTGCGGTTTGAACAGTGTCAATGAGGCTGTCCAATTTTGGAGTGCCAATTTTGGCCATTCCGCTGCTTGGCGACCAAACTGTACAAGGCCATTATGGCACGTGTGAAAGGCATTGCCGTACAATTGGACGTTGGCCAACTCAACGGGAAGGGGGCCGAACCTTCGCTTTA
>SIJG01000088.1:337062-388063 GCA_023374025.1 Heterodera schachtii | reverse complement strand
ATTTGTTCGAAAATAGAGCTTAAATTTTAAAATTCGCCTGGTGCTGCCTATCAGCATCGCCGGCATCCCAAAAAAAACCCTAAAAATTTTGCTTAAAATCGAAAAAATTTATGAATTTTTTGGACAAAATCTGTTAACAAATCTCACTCAAATTTTCAAAATTTTTCCCGGCGGCGCCTATCGGCACCGCCGGACCCTTTCTCCCTAAAGATCTTTAGAAAAAGCGTGCCATAAAAAAAAGATGGTTTGAAAAACAAAAAAAAAATCAAAAAATTTTGATTTTTTTTTATTAAATCCATTATTTTTATTGCATATAATTTTTTTTGAAAGGTAATTTCTCTAAATTCCTTCATTTCCACAATAATTTTCTTATAGTAATTTTTTTAAATTTATAACGGATAAAATGAATAATAATTTTTCAAAAAATGCAATTTGAGTTTTATAATTAATTCTATACAAAAAATGATAAAAATAAAAATACATAAAATTATTATTATGAAAATTAATAAATATTTTTAAAGTTTGTAAAAATGCAAGAAAATTTTTGACTATATGGCATAAGAAAAAAATTGAAAAACCCCGAACCCCGACCCCGAACCCCGAACGATTTGGCAACCCCGACCCCGAACCCCGACGCTTCCAACCCCGACAACCCCGAACCCCGAATTTTCCAACCCCGACGTCGGGGGCCCAACCCTAAATAAAATTATAAATTCTTTAAATACTTTCTCAAAATATTTATAGAAAATTATTTTTTATATTATATGTGCAAATGAATAAGTAAATAATCAAAATATTTGATATATAAAACATCTCAATTAAGAGATTTTAAGAGTACCAAATTAAAATATAAGATATTATGAATTTTTTTTAAAAGGATAAATCAATAAAAAAGAAAGAAAAACTATAAATGAAATTTAAAAGAATATGAAAATTATTTTGCAGTTTACAAAACGATCATTAACAAAATATAAAAAATTTAATAAACGAATTATAAATAAGCTGGATATTAATATTTGTTGTGTCTTTTACTTTTAAAATGCAAATTTATTGAAGAAATAAATAAAAGACAAACAAGAAATAAATATGAAAGTCAGAAGAATGGCGGAGTAAAGGAGCAAAAAAATAAAATGATGTGTAGAGGAGGCGACAACTGAGAGGGAGCAATGATATTTAAGGACGGGTCAAAGATGGAATGACTGAAATCAATAATAGTGATGTTCAGCATTAAAAGCGCGGGAAATTTAAAATATGAACGAATGACCATTCCCAACATTTTTCCATTCAAGTTTTGTTGCCCTCCTATTCTTGAAGTTCATATCGTCCACCAGCTTTTGGGTACATCACCAATTTTTTGGCGGTTTCGGTTTCGCTGAGGACGCGGTTCGGCTGGCAGTATTTGTTGTCGCGGCGGTGTTGGAACGTGTGTGATTTCGGTTTGATCGGCTTCCTTCACTTGTTCCGGGTCTTCATTTAAAAAAATATAAATAAATAATTAACATTTTATATGTTGAAAGATATAATATTTCATTTTACCCATAAAGCCATATTTTTGATGACTGTTGTAAAAAGTTTTCTACTCTAAAACAAGTGCAGCTTCCTTTGCTCCCGAATCCCAATAAGTTTCTTTTTTAAAGTTTCTTCAAAAAAGAGTTAAAAATAAAAAGAAAATACCTCTCTTATAATCAAAATATTTCGGATTTTTTAATATTAATGAGTGAAAGCTCTCTTTCAAACGGCGTTCTGATTTTTTGCAGATAAATCGCAAATTTCCAAAATTTTTGGAAATAAAATTCCCCCGATTTTCTATTTAAATTGTCCAATCTTGAAGTGTGTTTGATTTACCAAAAATTTGCATATTTTTAAAGTTTAAAAAATGAAAAATTTTTTAAAATTAAAATAAAAATTATAAGAAGAAAATATATATATATATATGTTGAAATAGTTAATTCAGAAACTTTAAATTTGATTTGTTTTGAAATTATTCAACAATTTTTTTCTCGATTGTTCATGGAATTGAGAAATTGATATTTGTCATGATAAACCCAAATGTAAAGAAAAATCAAAATTTTAAAATAAAATTAATCCTCGTTGACGTGAAAAAGTGCTATGAAGATTGGGAAAAGAAATTATATATGATATTCAAATAGAAATTAATTATATGAATAAAATAATAATTTAATAAAAAAATGAAATTTATAACCAACCGACATTTGAGTCGGAAGAATACATAAAGAAATGCAAAAATGCCTTTACAATAAATAAAAATGATAATCAGTTAAAATTACGTAAAAAATTTAAAATTTTGCAAGAATAAAAATAAAGAAAGAGAAGTTGACTTAAATGTATAATGTATTAAGAAATTTAAAATTTAAATGTTTTTCAGAATTGTTATGCATTATTATTTATTCATTTACGAAAAACTCTAATTAATAATCATATAAAATATGCTTAAATTAAAATAAAATAACTTCAAAATTAGCAAAAATACATATAACCGAATATACATAATAATATTATTTCTATTCTTGTTTTAGTTCAAATGAATAGAGAGAATAGTTGATAATCATACAAATTCGAATAAAATATAACAAAGAGAATTTAAAAGCACAAAAACGGGTGAGGCGTAAGAAATCGAGATTTTAAATAGCTAACTAATGAAAAAAAAATTGTTATGCAACATTTAAAACCGATTGAGGGAAGGAGCCAAGATAGTTTGAAAAAGGCATAAAAAGTAAAACTAATTCAATGACACAGAAAAATTTGAAAAAAAAAAAGCTATGGAAAGAAACATACGAAGATGTTATTTAATTAACAATATTAATAATTAATAAAATATAAAAATTTAACAATTAAATGTTATTGTAGCGAGTAATTAGAATAATAGTAAAGTTGAGAAAAAATACAAATACCAAAATTTTAAGGATAATAAATATTTTTTCTTATATAAAAAGAAAAACTATACGTTTCTCTATTAGATGCTACAAACAAAGATGTTCATTAAATATAAAAATCAAAAATAATATATATATATATTTATTATTAGCGAGGAAAGTAGAAAGAATAGTTGACACAAATATTATTAATATTCAAACAAAATCAAAATATGTATATCGTAAGCCGGCAGTTTGGATAGGCGAGACGCTGAATGTAGAAGGGTTTGTGTGGCTGGAAGCCACGGAACCGGTGGAGCTGGATATTGACCGCCTGGTATTCATGGGGGCACCAAGGATTGCCCAAAGAAGCGGTGATATATAAACGAGAAAATGCGACCAGTCGAATTTTAAATAAGAAAATTAAATATTAAAAATTACATAACACTTAAACAAATGGGAATAAAATATAAATATTGATTATTATACAGGTTGTGATTGGAAAAAAAATTATTTTAATAAAAATATAACCAAAAAAGATGTAATATACATAAAATATCTATAAAGCAAATCAAATACTAAATTCAAGGCAATATTAGTACCTAAATGCCTTTAAAATATGAAATAAATATTTAAATAATGCCATTTTAATTTTCACAAATCGTAGGAGCACAATTTATTTATAAGAAAATTCATTATTTTGGAGCTTTACCACTATTCTTTCAGTATTTTTTAACATTCATAAGATGAAAATAAATATAACTTTTAAATTATAATAAAATCTAAATTTTAATAAAAAAGAATTACATTCAACATTACAATCAGCACATCTCGAATTGGAAGATGGACATTAACATAGGTGGATTTTTTAATTAGAAAATTTATTGTAGAGTAAATTATATTTAAATTGACAATAATAAACGATTTAAATTTATTTAGTAAAAAAGAAGATTTAAAAGTCCATTCATTGGATTGTTGTAAACAAATAATTATAAGCTCATTACAAAAAAAAAAATTAATCACTTATATATCCGCAAAGCCAACATAAATTTTAGAATTATTTAATGCCAGCATTGAAATTAATGAAAAGTTCGTTTATTAGAAAAAAGTAAAAATATTTATACACTAAAAATAAAACGCTAAATTATATCAAATTCTATCCACTTCGTATAATTTGTAATATTGTTTATTTGACCATAGTCGGAAATATAAAATTATTTGAAAACATTTATAATACATTTAACCCATAACAATAAATAAAGATTTATTAAATTCAAGTAACTTACTTCTTTTATAATTTGCTTTTGATTAAAATAAATAGTAAAACATAGTGTTTTACATATTAAAGCAATATGAGAGAACGCTAAGGCGCTCATTTGTCATTAATGGAGAACCAACAGCAGTTAATATGAATTCTCATAATACTTAATTATAAAACAAAAAAAAATGTACAAGTGAAATTTTTTTTGGATTCAGAAGAAATATGAGCAATTCAAGTGTTACATCTGAAGATAATAAATCAAATAAAAAATTAAAATTTTTAATTACTCCTAGATGAACAGGAAATTGAGTGTATAAAATGAAATATATTCAACTATATTGGAACTTCAATAAAAGTTAGAACTTAGCGAACAAGAAAATATAAAATATGTCCTTGCCAGCATAAACAAGAAAATTTTTTATATGCTTATTGGTTAGATATAGAATTATATTTTCTTAGCTTAATTTTAAAATCCATTTAAATATAATCTATCACAAGCTTGATTCAAAATAATTACCATTATTATCGCTAACATGTTGCCATTATTCAGGCATGAGATCAATCCTAATGGAAAAATCAATAAGGAATTAGAATTGATATAGTCAAAATAGGTCATTTCCGAGGTTTGGTATTTTTGATGGCTGATTCAAAGAAAATGAAAAAAGATACAGAGAAAAAGAAAACGTGGGCAAATAGAGCAAAGTTAGGACTAAAAAAATATAATAAAGAAAAATTTAATGCCTAATAAATGAATTATTGGAGGGCCGAGTCTGAAAGTGGCCTCCAAAAATGGGATTTTTCGGAACCACCGCTAATAAATTTTTAGTAATGCCATTTGAAAACACGGAATTTTCATGATTGAGTAAATCAAGTACGCTGAGTCCAACTATAGTCTTAGATTTAAGTTATGGGTTCTCAGTGAGCCTGTACAGCTCCAACTCATGTATGAATTTGAAGCAGTAGAAGCTCAGGTTGAAAAGATAGGTCAGATTTAAGGCGGTTTTCGGATTCTATTGGTCTAAATTGTACAGAAAAATTTCGTTTTTGTTATATCAGGTTGTTTTTGACTATAAAAAATTCGGGAAAAATTAGTTGGCCAATTTCCAATTTTGGCATGGTTAGGAAAAAAGACTGAAAAATTGATTAAGCAAAGAAAAAGTAAAACGATGCTAAAAAAGAAAGAGGACACTATGACGAACAAAATAAAAAAAGAAGTATTAAAATAAATGAAGAAATTGCAGAGTTATGAATTTTAAAATATTTAAAGCCGACAGAACTTATGTTACACCCTAAGTATAAATAAAAAATTTTCAATTTAAATAAAACAAAATAAAAACAAAAAAATAAATCAATAATAAAATTGTGATCAAAAAAGGCAAAAAAGAATCATTTTCGAATTAAATTAAACTTTTTTTTCATTAAACAATTTATGCTGTTCCAATATTGTATAGATCAAAATTATAATCAAATTTCTTTTGATGCATGAAATTTAAATTAAATTTAAATTTATTTATGAGCAAACCAAAGGCACATTGTGCACTTATATGGTGCATAAAAATACAAAAATAATGAAATCAATATAAAAATACAGGTAAGTAATAAAATAAAATAAATGAAAAATGTGAAAATTTAAAATGTCACAGGTTAGCCGATCTCAGAACTCATTGCTTTTAAAATGCCCCTAAATTCTTTTGGTTTATTGACATTAATGACCGCTGCAGGGATCTTATTCCAAAGTTTGATCACCCTATTAAAGAAATTATTTTTGCTTTTGTTTGTATGCCTTTTAACTCTTAATAATAATGGTCTGCGAGGTCTTTCTGAGAATGTGAAAAGTTTACCAGCGTTGAGACTGGTCAATCCTTTAATAATTTTGAAGCAGGTTGTTAAATCGGCAATTTCCCTCCTTTTAGTTAATTTATTTAATTTACAGATGTTAAGTTGTTCATTGTAAGGTCTATGAATCAGTCCGCATTTTTTAAGGGCCTAATCTTTCAATGAATTTTTTCAAATTAGGGTTCCAGACTTCAGTCGCATATTCTAATATAGGCCTGATGTATGATTTATAAGCTGATATTATTATTTTTAAATCTCTTGTTTTAATTATTCTTAGAATTTGAAAGCTTCTTAAGAAGGCAGTTTTAATAATTTTTGTCATATGTTCTGAAAAACTGAATTTGGAATCTATTAAAATGCCTAAATCTCGAATACATTTACTTTCTAAGACTTTTTCTCCACGGAGGTAATACTCTTTTTTTTAATTATTTTGGCCAATATAAAATGCAAAGCATTTTTCTACTGCGATCGCCAACCCATTAATGTGAGCCCATTTTTCGAAGCTCATTAGTGCATCAGAAAGTTTTCCTGTGCCAGAATCATTTTTATGTGCTGTGTAAATTTTTACATCGTCAGCATACATTTTTATGCTAAAATCTTTTGGCATATAATTTGGGAGGTCGTTAATAAAGATTAAAAATAAAATTGGCCCTAAAACACTTCCCTGTGGCACTCCAGAGTATGTATTATATTTTTTGATAATGTATTTTCAATTTTTACCTTAAAACTTCTATTTTTAGAAAATTTATTAAAAAGATTAAAATTTTTCCACTAATCCCTGTGTTTTTAATTTTATGAATCAGTAAATCAATTGGAACGGAATCAATGGCTTCAGCAAAGTCGATATAAATTATATCAATTTGACTTCCTTTTTGAATTTCTTCATAAAAATCATTAAACATTTCTAAAAGTTGGGTTGTTGTTGGCCTTTGCTTTATGAAACCAAATTGCTGATTACAGAAAAATTTTGTACTGCTCAGAAATTTAATTATTTCCCTGCCTAAAATTCTTTCAAATACTCTGCACATAGTACATTTCAGTGAAATGGGCCGGTAATTATTGGGATCATTTCTTTTACCCTTTTTGAAAATTGGCGTAATAATTGAAGTCTGCCATAAGGCGGGTATTTTCCAATCATCAAGAACAATTCTAAATATATCACTTAGAATGGCAGTTAAAGGCTCAGCACAATTTTAAGCAAAATATAGGGGATTCCGTCGGGAGAAGTTGAATTTCTTCCCGGCAGCTTTTTTAAAATATTCCAAATTATTCCTGCATTTAATTCAATATCAGAAAGTTGCTGTTTAGGTATGTTCGGTTGGTCATTTTCAGAATTACAAAAAGATTTTTCCATAAAATTTCTTGAAATATTTTGCAAAATAATTCAGCCTTCGCTTCATTTCTTGAATGTATTTACCGTCTGGTGTGACCAAGGCAGGTATTTGGTTTTCAGAACTTATTTTATTTTTAATATGCTTAGAGATGATCCGTTGTCCAAGTGTAAAAAGCTTCTGTTCTTTTTTGTGCCAGAAGGCAGCCAAATGTTTTTTAAGTTCTCTTGAAATTATTTTATAATTTAATTTAATTTGTCTATTTTCTGAAAAAAATTTGTTGAGCTTATGTAATCTACGTTTTTCTTTTTGGAGATCTTTTATTTTTTGAGTGTAAGATTCTTTAATTAATTGATTTATGGGCCGGTTCGGAACAAAACTGTTATATGACTCGGATAATAATTCTACAAATTTTGAATATTTTCATCAATTGAATATTTAGTATTAATTACCCTTTGGAAATTATTTTCCAAATTATTTTTTTAAATTATTTAGCCTATTCAAGGGCAATAAACTCCACGATTGAATTGTCGTGGACCGTACACGGAAAACGGCTTATTTTCCGAAAAATAAATCACATCGTCTTTTCAAACCAAATGTGATTAAAAAAATTTAAATAGCTAACTTATCAATTAATGAAATATAATTACCTGGAATTAATTATAACAAGTAAAATATTTTAGTAACCCTAGGGGTGTACTAAAAATATATCATTCGCTCGACGCAAGAAATGAATGAATTTAATTTAAATATATGATGATTAAAATTTACTTTAACCATATTACTTGTATCAAAATCAACTGCATCGTAAACTTTTAATTACGAAATAATAGTATTTCCAAAAATAAAATAAAATAAAACAAACAGGCAAAAAATAAAATATATACAACAGGCAATTCAAATAAAACTTTTGTTCTTTGCGCTTTTTACTAAATAACTAAAAATAATAATTTTTAAAATTTCCAAAGCAAAAAAATTAACGTGTAAAATGAAATTATTATATTTTAAAATTTAATAAAGGCAGTAGTGGACATGGACGCTAACGAAATTTCTCCCAACGAGAATGTGTAATAGATCAAGGGCCACCCGAAATCATAATTTTTTTTATTACACCAAGAATTTAAAATATAAAAAAAAATTAAATGATAAAAAATATCCAATGACATAAAAATTGATTTAGACAATATTAAAAAATAAAATAAAATAGTAAAAGTTCCCAAAAAAGAATCGGAGAAAATAAATCAAAACTAATTTTATGGAAAGAAAACTAATAAATTATATGTAATCAATTAAGAATTATATTTTATATAAACTTCATTCCTTAAATTTATGTACATAATTTAAATTTTATTAGTATTAATTCGAAAGTGGATATAAATAATTTAAAGAAATATGAAAGAAAGCATTAAATGCACTCAAATAAATTAATTACAATTATTTGGAACAGAAAAACATTCAAAAAATGCTTTAAAATAAAAATGCAATAAATACAAATTTTATAATTCTTCATAAAACTTTTTAGTTTCTTGTTTAGATGCTAAATAGTACCTACATGAATGGTAGTAACGGAAAGTGCTATAATGACTCAGAACTAAGAGAATTAATGAATCAAGATTTGAATGCAAAGATAAAATGAATACTTTACTTCTTCATTATTGTGAGTTTTTTCATGTTGCCATTGTAACTCTACGCAAATAACTCGGAAAACAGAAATATAATTAACATGAACATTCTATATTTTATATATTTTATCTTAAATAGAAAATCTGCATAATTTTCCAAATTAGATATTAAATTATTTCCTCTTAGCTTAAATTCTATGAAAGCAATAGAATCATGAAGAAATATATTAAAATAAGTGTGATTTAATTATGCAATATAATCATAATAATTTAAAAAATAAAAATGGAAGAAAGAAATGTAAAAGTAAATTAAAATATAAAATTAACAAATTAAACCTAAGACGACAACACATGCAACAACAGGTAATTCAAATAAACCTTTGGGTATTATCGCATCGACAAAATGTGGCGGTACGGTCTGAGGTGCATTTTTAAGCACCATAATTAAAAAAATCATTGTTATAAAATTTATAATATAATAAATCGAAATACAATGAAAGGAAAATTTACTTCCATTAATAAAAACATACCGTGATGGAATTGACCAATTACCGAAACGATTACTTTTCGCGTTAATTTTGTGTTTAAATTATATAGTGTTTTATTTATTTTTTCCATTTTTTATTCACTTGGATTATCTCTTCACTTCGTTTTATGTTTTAATTTTACTTCGCCTTTCTCCAATCAATTTCCCTCGTCACTTCATTGTCCTTTTCTCCATGTTTTAAATAAATTGTTCTTCATCGCCGTTTTGTTTTTGTTTGTCTCTGCTTCGACTTGCAGCGCATTCGACACAACATTTGGACTTCGAATTTCTCCGCGCCACTTCTTCGACTCTTCTCCCCTTGTTGATTCCCTACTTTTGCATTCCCGACAAGTTATAGTTTAAAATAAATTGAACAACCATTGAAAAAAATAAAACGTTGGGTGAAAAAAAAGCTTAAAATATCTAACTAATAAAAGATTAAAATATATATTTATATATGTTGAATAACTTCTAAAATTAAAAACACTAATTGATTTATTTAAATATTTAAGATTTACATTTTATTGCCTCATAAAAAATTTGACAATTAATTTCCACACTCTCTCATTTATTTATTATAAAAAACAACAAACTAAGTTAAAACTGTTGCTGGCATAAATTAAAGAACTTTAAATTTTGCATAGTTATTATTACCATTTTTTACTAAAATAAAATTTTTAATTTATTTTTGTATTAAAATTGCTATAACATAAAATAAATAAAATGATTTTTTTTTACATTTAATAAACAATCAAATATAATAATTTTTAATTACAAATTTCTGAAATTCTTGAACAATCATATTTTTTATGTATTAAATTTAAGGGGGTTGTTTCTCATTTATTTTCATTAAAATATTCTACTCTCGCTTATGTAATATCCAAATCCTTCTATTCTGCATCGCCTTTTAAAGTTAATAATGTTTCTTTATATTTCTATTTTTAACAAAATATTAATTAAAAAATTTGTTCCCAGTGATAGCCCAAATACTATTGAGCGAACCCAAAATGAGGACTCACATTATTATAATTATCTTATTATATTTTATAATAATTTATATAATAATATTTTTTTATTCATGCATTAAATTTTACTCCAAATTTAAATTGATAATATTTTGTCGATATTGTTGATGTTAAACCGATGTGATTTGACACATAAGACCCAATTGCGCATATCTTTTGAATATATATTTTTGTTCAATAACAATTTTTCTATTATTTTTTGTATTTTAGAAAAAATATTTTTGCATTTTGGCAAATAATTAAATTAATTTAAAGTTATTATGCTAAAATTTTTATATTACCTATTAATGCATTTTTATTAACATTTTATTGGACATTTGGTTTTATTTTTCACTGAACTAATTTCATCCTGTCCCTTGCACAAAGTATGAAATATTGAAAATTTTTGAGATTTTGAACAAATTTTCTTAATAAAATTCATTAAAAATTACGAAAAATTTTGCGGCGGCGCCTAAAAATTTAATGATGTAAAAACATAATTAAAAATTCATAAATTTACTTAAAGCAATAATGACTGGTATTTAAAATAACTGCTAATTATTTTTAAAATAACTAATTATAACTAAAATTATATTAATTATAAATATTTCCATGTACTTAAAACATTATATCTTTACCTGTTAGAAATAATTAAATCTTAAAATATACTGTTTTTTCTGTAAAGAAAATCACCCTGTCTCCAGCTGAATCGATTTAAAGATGTTATTGTTATATTGCCGAAAAAATTTGAAAACTATGATAAACAAATTAAAATTAAAGGAAAAAATCGAGAAAAATAAAGACAAAATGATCCAAGATAAAATCCCAAAATATAAAAAGATTAAATACAAAGAAGAAACAACTAATTTAGATAAAAATATCATTATAAAACTGTATAATAAAATTGTTACCACATTTAAGCCATTTGGATTCGACCACGACTTGTGAGCTTTTTGGCTACTGTGCGAAAAGTATCGGATATGGTCAAGAGATTTAATTTTTATAATCTTTTAAAGAACATTAAAATAATTGTATCAATCACAAAGGAAATCGTATATTATTGACATTCGCTATGAATTATCAACAAATTCGCCTAAAATTTTTGCGCACTTAATACACACAGATAAACACGAAAAACGCGTTTTCCATTTGCTTTAGGGAGTCTATGATGACTAGAGCATAAAATTATATGGAAATCCATATTATTTTTCTCAACTTTGGGAGAATATTTTATGTCCATGTTTTGGCATTTCTGCAGAAAATCTCTATTAGAATTGCGCCCATCATTTTTTGACCCTTAAAGACCGGAAAATTTTACGAAAAAGTCATTTTTTAGCCAAATTTTGTCAAAAATATTGATTAAATTTATATTTTCTAAAAAAAATTGTTAATTCATGTCAATTTTTTATTCATATTTTATGGCCATATTTCGTGATTTTATATCCAATATTTGCCATAATGATGAATTTTATAAAGTTGAAATACTTAAGTTTTTACGTGTTATGCTACCTAAAAAGTAAAAAATTTATTTGCCCATCTTAAGCTTTTTCCAAAATTTTCCTCGTCGGCGCCTATCGGCACCGCCGGACCCCCCCCCCCCCCCTTCCCAGCAGGTTGCTGAAAAGTTTAAAAAAAAAAAATACGCCGCAAAAAACGCAGTGAAAAGAAAAACGTGTTCTATATGTTTCATTTGAAATCCAAAATTTGAAAAAAGATTTATTTGATAAACTTACAAAATTTAAAATAAAATAGTTTTTGGGGTCGGCCAAAAACCGAAAATGACACGCTAATTTTATTGGCATTTTAATTTAATTATGACTTTATGCAATAAAAAATTATTAAAAATTCAAGATTTTATATAAAAAATATTAATTAAATATTTATTAATGTTTCAAACTTCTAAAATTTTCGAGTCTTTATTCTTGAGGTTTTTATGCAAGATTTTGAGACAAGTTTGGAACAATAAATTTGAAGTCATAAAATTTCATTAAATGGATCACTAATTTCTGAATATAACTAGAACATATAAAGCAAATCAAAAATAATTTTAAAACAAATTAATGAACGAAAAATTATTTGAAATATCTTTGCGTAAAAGGGAACTTTTATTTATGAAACTGACTATTGTATGATGCTAATTTGAAATAAATTTAATAATAAGTTATAAAAGAACATATCATAATAAATCAAGAAAGTCATTTAATAAAGCGCTAGGCCTAAACAATAATGCAAAAGTTAATTCTATAAATCTATAAAGATGAATCCCCATTTAAATTAAATTAATTTTTCTATATAGTTGATCGGATAAATTTTCAAATAATTTGGCGAACCATAAGCAATAATAAAAATTTAAAAATTAAAGATTAAAGATTAATTCGCAAGTCGGGTTGAAAACATATCAAAAGATAGAATATTTTGATTTATTTGAATAAATGCGTGATACTTATCTAAATTAATTTAAATATTGGAAAATATAAAATTTTATTTAAATAAACAAGAATTTAAACTTATGAGTGTTCATATATTTCTTACTAAGTTCAGTAAATTAATAGAGTGTGAATTTTAAACAAGGAAGCTCAGCGAGAAAGAATAAAATTAAACGAACCTCAACAAGAAAGAAAAAAGTTTATAAATTTCTGCAGACAAGACCAATATTATTAAAATACAAAGTATTAATTTCAAACATCTTCCTTGAAAACATAAAATAGGCATGAAATGGCCAGAATAAAATGCAAAATTTCACAACTTTTTCATAAAATTATTATCAATTTTGAACTTTTGAAAATTTATTGAAATTTTTTGCGAAATTTATTTTGTACTTTTAAAGCTCTATTTAATCATTTCAAACCTTTTACACGAAAATACAGCAACTAAAAATAAACTTCAGAAAGTTTGAGACTTACATAAAAATAATTTCAATACAACAACTAATTCTTATTAAAATACCGATTTTAAAGTTAAAAAAATTCTTTTAAAAAATAACTTAATATTGTATAATCTCTTCTATGTTGTCAAGTATGGCTTTGCTTGTGGAGACTAAATCATGGAATTAAAAAAATAATAGAATTACGATCAATTTGAATAAAAGTTTTCAAACGTTATAAAATATCTATCATTGACTCTTATTTGATAAAGATTTTCTTTAATAAAATATAACATAAAAAGGAAACAAAAAAAAATAAATGAAAAAATGATTAATTGAAAATCAATAAGACTTCAACAAAACAATCACTCAAATAAATATGAATTTATATTTTCTTTTCGAATTTCCATTGCTGATGAAATAACATGGGCCTAAAATACTTCGTATACAATATTACCTAATAAAAAATGAATTATGCCGACCTGAACTCATTAAAAATCGAACAGTAACTAAAATCAAAAAATAAAAATATAAAGGTAAAACATTGCAAATATAACAAAACTGAATGATTAATAACAATGTAAAAAATCATAAAAGATTTCTTGTGCATTTTAAAAAATGTAAAAACATCTGCTTGCATTAGCAGTTTACAAGACTTCATCACTTTTCTTTCACTACCCGACCGTTTCTCGAGAGTCCAAACACCTATTGCACTGCTATTGACCGCTAGAAAGGAACTGGCAAAAAAACAAGTAGGCAAGAACATCACAAAATAAGCGGGCTGTGAATGTGAAATATGACCCGGAGAAATCTTAAAATGCAGAAATATGTGAAACATAAAACCAAAAAAAAAGAAATAATATTAAGGTATAAAAAAATATACATGAACAGCAACATATATTTTTAAAAATTAAAAATATTTCAAAGGACAAGTAAAATATGAATGATACTTTTTGAATAATAAAGAAATATGACAAATTTAGAAAAAATAATAATAAAATACTAAATGTTAAGTACTTTATTATATTATAAGTAGAGTGGAGCGGTATTGGTACCGGTATCGGCCGGTAATTATTTTTTTTGGTACCGGTACTGGTACGGTTTTTCAAAAAATGTACCGGTATCGCCGTGTCAGATTTTTAAGGCCAAAAACTGACAAATTTTGCACTTTGAACCAATTTTAAATGAAAAAAGTTTTAGAGATGCGACAGCGGTAAATTTCGGGAATTTAGGCTCTACTTGTCTACAGATGTTCATAAAAATTAAAAAATAATTTTTTAAAGGCGTAAATATTCATTTTGAATAAATATATTGGAAAATAAAACTACAAACAAAAATGTATTTAGCAAAATTTAAATTAGTTCAATATGTTTTCACAAATCTAAAAATAAAATTGAACTGTCAAAAAAAGGAAAACAAATAATGCGAGAGCGAAAAAACGTACCGTACCTATATGGAACTTGCAAAATAAATTTTAAAATTTTATTTTAAAAAATTCGCTTCCATGCTCCTGGAAGTACGGATAAAAAGTGAGATGCCATTGGTTTTGTAAAATCAGATAATATAAGGTGACACTGAATCGAAAAATATCATGCTTGAAAAATAAGTTAAATTTAAAAAACCTTTTATAATTGGTGCAATAAGCCTTGAAAACTATGAATAAAGGAAAAATTCTATGAATTAATTATTTGTTCAATAAAACGAGAACCCTAAACTGTTATTGGAAAGAAATAATCTTTGATACGGTGATTTCGATAAAAGGAGAAACTTGTCATAAAGTTAGAAGAACGAATATTTTTATTTTTGAGAAAAAAGCATATTAAATAATTCTTTTAAAAAGATATACGCGAATTATAAATCTGAAATTTATTTAAAACAAATGACTTTGAAAATTAATAGAGTATAACGATGAAAAATCTCCAATTTAAAAAAGTTCAACAAAAAATTTTACCTACAAAAAGCAAGAAAAAATATGAATAAGAAAAGATTAATCATTTGAGTGGAGCTTATACGAAATTTAAATTAATTAAATACTTTTTATAGCATAAAAGTTGTAAAAGTGTATTTATTTAAAATCTAAATTTTCAAATATTAAAAAATCTTTATGGTAATGAATTGGAATCACACCATGGTACTAGTGAAAAAATTATGAAATCTATTAACTCTTAATTTGAACGTATAAATAAAACATATTTTAGATTTTATAATAAGCGGTTTGAAAATAACAAAAATATAAAGTTGTGACAATAATAAAGAAGCTGATATCGGTTCTGTAAAAAACATAAGTATTGAATTGTTTTGATGAAAATAAATAAAGAAAAACACAAACACCTTTGGCACATCGTCAGGAAGGGCAGTGAAAAGCCACTTTGCCACCGCTCGTCCATCCGATGCCATGGCATTGTCAGAGGCAGGAAATTCGGTGAAGAAATCCATGCAGCAGATAGAGACAATTCGAAGTGATGGCGCATCGCTGAGAATTGATGGCACAAATTGGCGCAAACGGCGGAAAATTTCATTTGATAAAAACACCGCGTCGACGATTCCTCCAAGGATTGGCCAAATATTGCGCACAACGAATTCCAAAATGCCGTCATTTTTTGAATCAATTTGCAAATTGATTGGACATTTCTCGAAAAGTGGACGAAAGCTTTGAAGAAAACTGATGACATTTCGGTCGATGTAACTGTAAATGGGATGGGGAAATGTTGCCTAAATTTTATACATAATCCGCACAACTTACCAGACATCAATTCGTGTAAACCCGCCAAAATTGGTCGGAATTTGCGGCATTGGCATTGGTTTCAGATAAAAATCGACAATTTCCATTTCCGTGTTGCCATTTTCTCCAATTTTTCTGATAATTTTGAAATATGGCAACATTGGGATCGCTTCTTTTCGACTGTCTGACATTTTTTGAGACAAATAATTACGACAGATTTCGACGGATTTAATTTGCTTAATAAAAATTAAAAATTATGTGAAATTAGCATTCCGACTTTATCCAAGTGATTACGCGTCCAATCAGTGATCATCCTTAGTTTTTTAGGCCAATACTTTTTTCTCATTTGGTCAATGCCCACATTTTTGGATAGCATTTGAAAGCTTGGGGTTTAGACAAGTTTTTGTATAGCTAAATTCAGCGCTAAAGCCAACAGACAAAAAAACAATTTTGAATATAAAAAAGCTATGGCCGAAGAAAGTGAGGATGATCAATGACTGATTGGACGCATAAGCACTGAAAAGCGCAAGGATTTAATTCGGATGAAATGCGTCTGAATTTGGGGGGGAGGCAAAAGCAAAGCTTCAAATTCGGATAAAATGCGTCTGAATTGGGGCGGGGGGCAAAAGCAAAGCTTCAAATTCGGATAAAATGCGTCTGAATTTGGGGGGGGGGGGAGGCAAAAGCAAAGCTTCAAATTCGGATAAAATGCGTCTGAATTTGGGGGGGAGGCAAAAGCAAAGCTTCAAATTCGGATAAAATGCGTCTGAATTGGGGCGGGGGGCAAAAGCAAAGCTTCAAATTCGGATAAAATGCGTCTGAATTGGGGCGGGGGGCAAAAGCAAAGCTTCAAATTCGGATTAAATGCGTGTGAATTGGGGCGGGGGGCAAAAGCAAAGCTTCAAATTCGGATGAAATGCGTGTGAATTGGGGCGGGGAGCAAAAGCTTCAAATTCGGATGAAATGCGTCTGAATTGGGGCGGGGGGCAAAAGCTTCAAATTCGGATGAAATGCGTCTGAATTGTAAGCACAACATTTTTGTAGAAAAAGTGATATTCATTGACATTTTTCCCTGTCTTTTATACGAATTTTGAAGAAAAAATATTGTGACCTTAATTGACTAAAAAAAACGACAAGTAATGTGCATTTCAAAAAGTAAAAATGACTGTATCATGTTGGTAAAGCACTAATGAATGCTTTTTTTATACAACTAAAAAATCATTTGAATTTATAAAATAAAAAGCAATTATTTATTCAGCATTTAAATAGAAAAATAAAAAGCTAACCATCTGAAATTATCCTTTTTTATTTTGCACCATGAAAATAAAAATAACAAAAAATGTATAAGAAAATAAAATTTTCTGCCATTGATAAAATGAAAATGTGATGCAAAATACTTTATTTTTCATTTACACGCAAATAATTTTACGCAATTATTATTTATTTAATAAACACACAAGAACACAAACCAAAGTATCAGGCACAACAGATTGTGGACAAGAAAATAATTTATTAATTCCATTTTGGATCATTTCAACATCAATTGCATCTAAATACCAACCTAAAAATATTAAGAAATAAACTTCCGAAAGTCTGAGATTTACATAAAATATTTATACAAAAATTGACATAATATAGAAAATACATTAATAAAATGGTATTAAAAACAAAGGAAATAAAAAAGTAAACAATTTTGTTAAAATGATTAACCCTAATATCAAGGGAATAGAACACAGAGGAGCAAGACATTTAACAAAATTAATGCATATAATTAATGAGAATATACGCTAATTAAAATACCCTTACGCACTAATTTATTAATAAGTTATCAAAAATAATAAAATAAAAATATATTTAATGTCATGAGTACTAATCATTAGCATTGCATTATTATATTTTTCTAAATACCTAAAAATAATAATTTTAAATAAATTAATCAATTGTAAAATTGTTCGTTTTTTGCTTTTTTTTGCGTCAGGGAAGCAAGGAGTTTAAAGAAATCGATTAAATTATTATTAATTAAAAAAATAGCAGAATATTAATTAATAAATTGAATGAAATGGAACTAAACATTAATTTACAATATCAAAACATAATATAAATAATTTAGACTCTATAAAAGCTAAACTTTAACGCCAAATAAATGATACACTAAACGAACATTTAATCGCTACGAGCAACGAGCATATGTGAATTAAAAAATTTTAAAAAGTTAAAAAATAATATAAATTACGTTCCATTAATTATAATTAAAAGTTAAGTGAAATATACACATCTTATGGCGAGGCCATAATATTAAAATCTTTATTATTACGCAAAATAATTATAGGCCAATAAAAAGTTGTCGGTTCGAAAACATGAAGGAGAAAAATAAAAACTAAAATTGAATTCAATTAATTTATATATAATTAAGAATACAATTTTTAAAAATAATATTTTATCTTATATAATTAATTTTGTTAATAAAAACAAAGCAGCAATAATTATATGAAATAATAAATTGAAAATATCATTTTTCTAAATTAACTAACCATTGCAAATTCAAAACTATAAATTTAAAAAATTTATAGTAAATACATAAACGTAATCATTTTTTATCTAAATTATCCGTAATTTATAACAATCAAAAACAATCATATTTTGAATTAGACTAAATTAAAAGCAAATAAGTAAAATAATATAATTTTCACCTAACCAAAAAATACACAAATAATATGTGCTCAAGATGAACAATAATCGCAAAAAATCTTTTTTCAAAAAAAATGATTCAAGAAATTATTTTTATATTGAAGTAAAGAAATTAGATACTTTGAATAAAATAATTTTCAATGTTACAAAAAGGTCAGCAGAACAGTAACTTAAAGAAAATAAAGACCCTTGACCACGAGAATGAATCAAAATATTTGAACGATATAAATGAAAGATATTTTATTTCAATAAAGAAAAATTACAAAAATAAATTCTAAAAAGTTAATAGCATATACAAAAATAAAGAATAATTACAAAATAACCGAGCGCTAAATATTAATAATAAATAATTTAAAGAAAATCATATAAAAAATAATTTATACTGTATTTGTTGTCATAAAGTATAAAAAGTGAAGAGGAAATAAAAATTTCTACAAAATGAGGCGAAAGTTTACTAAATAAATGGACTTCAATGAAAAGCAGTTTTCTAAACAGTTGGACTAAGCAAGAGAAAAGAGAAAAATATAGATTGTAATAGCGAGAAAACGACCCGACCCTATCACGTTTGAATTATAAATTAAATTAAAGCAATCACAGCCATAATATTTTCCATTATCTTTTACGATTGATATAGTAAAATGTTAAATTATTTTACTAGACCGCAAAAACATTGAATGAATGAATGGATATTTATTTGACTCTAGCAAATCAAAAAATAATACAAATAAAATTTCGTTCAAATTGGAAAAAATCATAAAATTTAATCAATATTGTATGCAATAACCAAATAAAGTGTAATAAATACAATACTTTTTTACTTTGAATTCCTTTACTTTTTATTTTAAAAATGCATTTATCATTGATAAATATAATAATGGAAATTTTTTATTTATTAAAATTTTAATTTATTTTGTAACTATTAATTAAAACATATTAAAATTTATAAAAACAGTAACTAAATTAAACTTGGTGATTTAGATGTTGAAAATTAAAAAAATTATATTCAATGAAAATTTAATGAATTAATTATAATAAATTCAAATAAAACAAACTCAATACAATTTTTTTTTGTAAAATATGAATTAATATCAAATAAGATAAATATGCATTAATAAACCTAAAAATTTCATTTAAAATAATGATAAAGTAATAATATAATAAAAAGTATAATTTTTAAACACAATTAAACAATTATTCTAAACTATATAAAACTACATTAAAAAACAAATATAGCAATATAAAATAATTTTAATAAAATAGCTGGCTTCATGTCGCTTCATATCTTGACTAGCTTTTCCAAAATTTATAAATAAAAAAATAAATTAAACTAAAAACAAACATGAAAATTTCCAGTTCAATTTATTATTTTATCATAATGCGTGTGAGCTGCTCAAGATATTGAGAAAATTATTTTATATGGTCTTCAAACGCTTCAAAATGTATACTAAATGTACTAAAAAGTGCTATCAATTCTTTTCTTCGTGCCGAGATAATTAAAAAAAGATATAATAAACAAAAGAAAGCGTAATTCAATAAATTTATTTAAAATTCGTTAAAGTCAAAATATAACATTTTTTAATTTGCATCGAAAAACATTAATTAATATGAGACAATATTTTAATTGCGAAAATTTATGTAAATTGTAATAAATTATTTTCTTCATTTTATGAAAAGTTTTAGGAAAACCCAGTTAATTAAAACATGTGCATGTGAGCTGCTCAAGATAATAAAATTTAATACATTAAAATCAAAATGTTATCCTAATAGCTGATACTCGAAATACATTTACCTATAATTTTCCTTCTACATAAAGCGCGACATATAGGTTAAATATTTGAGAACCCGAAAAGCTATTCGAATATTGATAATATATATTAAAAACTAATTATCCAAGTACAAAAAATCATTTTATAAATAAATAACAATTTATATTTGAAACTAATGTATTTTGCATAAATTATGCTTTGAAAAACAATTCTTGTGAGTGGATATAATTAAAAATAATAGAAATTATATAAAAAATTATTTCTTTAAAAAAATCAAATCATTATTCAAATTTATAATTAAAATTTAGTTCTCATCTAAAAATTTGAACATGATATAGACGCCATGTAGCAATTGGCATGAACAAACAACGAAAATTTAAAAAAATATTTACCAAATTAATACTCTGTTATGCTAAATATATATTCATTTCAACTAATAACCACACGCGAAATAAACACTTCCGTATTGAAATCCAGTCCATCAAAGCTTTAAATGGAGATTAAAATATGAAACACTTTAACTTTATAAAAATAAATATAACAAAATTTCGATCGAGATGAAAAAGAATCGACCAATTTGTCCAAGAGTTTAATATTAAATAAAAAAGCCAAATTACAACAAAGAAATAATCATCAAATATGTGATTTTATATAACTAATAAAACATTTTTCAAATATTTTTACTTTAAAAGGTAAAGATGGAAGTGAAGGTGCATTAATGAGGGCAATGATGTAGGAGATGTAGCAATTAAGCGGAGGGAGTAAGCTAATTAGAATAATTGGCTTTTTTTGTGTCCAAGTGGCGTTTTTTAACTTATTTTTTTCCGCGGCATAATTTTCGTTGAGGAACGCATGAAAAATAAATTTTTAGACAAAAATCTCTTGATTCGACATCACTAGTTGTCACAAGCTCTCTTGAAAACACAAACTTTTCATAAATGTTTTAATTTTGGGAAATTTCTTAACAAAAATGCTGCAAAAATTAAAAATATATCCCTTATAATGAAATGCTGAAAATTAAAAATAGGAATTAACTCAAAAAGATGGTAATTTTTTTTTATTAATTTCGGTGTAATGGTTCTTAAAAATTNTCAAGAAATTAAGAATTAATTACTGAAATATGACACAAATGAAGCTAATAAAATTTTGTGATCTACGTCCTGAAAAAGAGATATTAAAGTTACTACGAAATAAAGAATAGATGTTTTTAAAGTTATAAATTCTGTCCAAAAATGAAATAATGAATTTTTCAAAAAAAAAATTATGCGTCTTGGAGAATAAAAAAATGTAAAAGTTAAAATATATTTATAATTGTTCATTGATAGAATGTAAATTGTTCTAAATTATTCATAAATATATAAGCTTGGTTCACTGAAAGGAAAACCCGTGCCAAAAATGCACCTAGATTGCATGTTTTTAAATAATGTTATAAAGCTTATAAAAAATTGAAAAAATAAGTGAGTAAACAATATAAAAATGATAATAATAAAATAGAATGAAATTCGCCAAAATCTATTATAAATCAGTATTAGTATTAACATGTTTGTCTTCATTTTTATAGACACATAAATATTATTATATGCAAATGTAAAATAAATTAAATGCGAATTTATAATTAAAAGTATTTTTTCGTTCCTAAATTAAAAAAAACATATTGTTAAAATTCTACTAAATTAATAAAAGTCTTAATAAAAAAACAATAAAAGAAATCAACATTTATGCAAAGTTTTTTAATGAAAATCATTTAAAATAAAATTAATAGCGCTCCGAGTAGTATTTTTGATAAATACTTAAATTATAACAAGCAACAAAGGATTTATTTAAAAGATGATTGATAAAGCATTTCTGAAAAAATAATAAAACATATGTTTTTATAAAGTTTATATGTCAATTAATTTACAAAACCGATAATTATTAGACAAAATAAAGACAACCGAAATGCTTGAAAATAGTTAACAAAAATTTACTGTAGAAGATTTTCAACACGAAATAATATTGTAGGTCTTATTAAGAGAATAATTAAAATATGCATTTATATAACCCATACAATTAATAATATTAAAATAAAACAAGAATTTGTCCACGCAAAATTTCAAACAAAATTAAAATTTATTACAGTTGAATAAAAAATAGTAAATTATAAACTAATTACTAAAATAAAGGTATAAAAAATATCCATTAAAAATTTTCACCTTATATTATAAAGTGACTAAAAATGGTCCAAAGTTTAGATGGAAGGCAAGTTAAAAACGCTAATTTAAATGACAATGAAATTTCTTTATTATAATTTGGTAACAAAACCAAAATATCAAAAATAAAATATATTTAAAAAAAATTTTAAATTTAATCGAGAACAAATTAAAATAGAGTATGACTAGTTTTTATCAAATAAATCATCATATTTATTAAATTACACATTTAAAAGACGAAAATTGAAAATCAGGAATACTGTAATTTGAATGTAAATTAAATATTAGAAAGAGAACCTTCGACATAAATGTGGCCAAGTGAATAAATTTTATTCAAATAATTTAAAACCAAATTGTAATTGATCAGAACAATAAATAAAATTGGAATTGAATAAACCAATTGAATAGTTGACAAAATCTAATATAGAGTTAGAGTGTATCAGACTTGGCGAAAACGTGTCAAATTTTATATTGCGGAAGGCAAGTTAAAATGCAAATTAATATATCAATTAAACATTTTATATTTTTATAAACAATTATTGAAAAAATAAATTAATAGCAATTAAAGACACAAAAAATTAATTATAAAAGAATAAAAAAAATATATTATATTTTAAAATGAAAGAATTAGCCCCGAATGATGATGATATCTGACTAGATACAAGACAATAAAGTACTCAAATAATTAAAGTTTTCATTAATTAATACAATTTTAAAAACCAATAATTATACAAATGATAAATTTAAAAAAAATTCTACTAATTTAAAGTAAAAAAAATTATTTCTTATTTTGTAACAAAACACTATACTAAAAATATAGATTTGAATAATTTTAAATTTAATTGAGATCAAATTAAATAGAACATTAATAATGAGAATTAAAACGCAAGGAATAATTTAGGTTCTAAAGGCGGTGCTGTACTGAACTTGAATTTTTATCAAAGAAATTCATAAATATTTATTATATTAAAATTTAATTGACGAAAAATTGAAATTTTTTACACACTGCGAAATCTTTGTTCAGACAAATTTAAAACACGGCAAAAAAAGGAAAAATTAAAAGGTACATTTCGAAAACAAATAATTTTATGAATCATAAAAGTTCTTTAAATGAATCACTGAAATAAAAAATAAAATAAAAATATTATGAATAAAGCTCGAACTATAAAGACAATTAAAACGAATATTAAACAATTTAATTGAATGAACAGAGAACAAATTAAAATAGAACATGGATAATGAAAATTGGAATACCTGGAGGAAATCATCGCGTTTCTGGGAGTGCTCTATTGAGCATGTTTTTTTATCAATGAAATTCATAAATATTTATTATATTACACATTTAAAAAAAGAAAATTGAAATTTTTATTAACAGCGAAATCGTGATTATCAGACAATATTTAAAAACAAAACTAAAAAGAAGAATTAAAAAATATATTTAGATTTATGTCATAATTTTTTTAAATGAATCAGTTAAATAAAAAATTGAATAAAATATTAGTGCAAGAACATTGACAATTAAAACGAATATTAAAACGATTAATTGAACTTCTTAATCTTATTAAATAATGAAATCTTAAATGAAATAAAATTATAAAATTCTAAATTAATTTTTTAACTAAAAGAAAAAGCTTATTAATATTTTTCATTTACAAAACATTAATTCGAATAGAATGATAATTTTAAGCAGATAAAGTCATATAATTATCATCAAATAATTGAAGGTTGAAAAATTATACAAATGCGTGAGTCAAAACTCGCAAAAGTACACTAAATATTTTAAAAATATTGAAATCAATGTTCATTTAAATATACGACAAAGATTTAATTTATTTTACGGAAAAAATGATGTCATATTTAAAAAACAATAATAAAAAAATTTATTTTCCAACTAAATAAAATTATCAAATACAATTTGCATTGCCATTTTCGCTCTGATCGCTTCACATATGCTAAAGCAAAATGCTCAAAGAAAAATTTACCAGTTATACAAACCGGTAAAAATATATTATTTTGGTAGAGAAATTTATTCTTTATTTAATTAGGTTTATGCGGATTACGAAATCTTAAATTGAACTGAGAAAGGAATACACGAAAAATTTAAAATATAATTGAACAAAAGAAAATTGATGCAAAAATATCTGATGATAATAACAAGATATTTATATTTAATATTTATCAACTGCACTTATTATCATTCCCAAGATAAAACAATAATCTGAAAAAGTGCTGCCAATCCCTTCATCATTGGCATATCAAATATTTGATTTTGTTTCCTAAAATATTATAGAGAATAAATTTTTAATAATAATATATAAACACAGAAAGAAACGCAATTTAACTACCGATCAAGAATCGAATATTTCGGGTAGCTTTATTTATGTTTTTCAAGCGCAATTGCGGCAAAGAGCGAGAGTATAGAAATATTTTAATAAAAAAGTAAAGAAGCTAACCATAAATTTCTACATATGTAATTGTGAATAATATCCTAAATTCAATTTTATGTTTTTAATACAATATTCGTTTAAATGTGATATGAAAAAAGAATAATTTGCGAATTTCATGAATTTAAAAACAAATATAATTTTATAAATTAAAAAAGTACAAATAACAATTACATAATTGAATATAACAATTTTATTATTGTTTAATGCTGTTTATAATCATTCGGTGTAAGAAATCAAATTTAAGAAATGGATTCAGGCGATGCAATCATTAAAAATTGGTGTCCCGACGAAAAAAAAATGTTAAAAAATTTGTCGGGTATTTTTTCTACGCTTAAAAAAATGCGCTGATCACAAATGTGAGTTCAGATTTTGAAAATCATTGATTTTTATCTAAGATTTTTTGTCAACTACTTCATTTTTTTCCAAAATTTTAAGAAAATTAGTCGGACATAAAACTGATACACATATGTTGTAGAGCCTAAAGGGAGCTTTTGAATGAGCTATTAAATGTATGGAGAAGTCTAGTTTTCAATTTTTTACGATATTTTGAAATTTAATTATTAATCCCAAGGGGTCGTATGAGACGGGGGTCTGGAGTTCGAGTCCGCTGGGCTGCGGTTTATTTTTTTATTAAACTTTATGAAAATCATAGACAAAATGAAGGTTCATGCATAATCAGAGCTTAAATTCGTGATCAGAGTATTTTTTAACCCAAATTGATTGCTAAACTTTTTTAAAAAATAATTTAAAAAACCGAAAAAAATCAAGTAGTTGACAAAAAATCTTAGATAAAATCAATGTTTTCAAAATCTGAGCTCAGATTCGTGATCAGCGCATTTTTTAAGCCTAGAAAAAATACCCGACAAATTTTTAACATTTTTTTCATCGGGACACCAATTCTTAATGATTGCCAGAAAAACAAATCAAAAACGACAAATTTTTATAAACTTTATTTTAGTTAAGCCGAAAATATATAATAATTATATCAGACAAAGTTCATTACTTTTAATTAATTATTTATAAGACACATAAAAGCAAATTGTCTTGATTAAGAAAAGATAATTATAAAATTTTTTATAGGATAAAATTAGCTAAATAATTTAAATTAAAGAAAATTAATAAATCAAATGCGCAAATTTTGAGATAACCAAATCCCTAATTTACAAAAAGATCACAAATTGTCACGTCTCTCTTAATTATATTATAAATTAAATATATTTAATTAATTCATTAAACATTTGTAAAAGCCGTTTTTCATGAATAATTGGTAAAGCAAAAACGAGAAAAAAGCATATAATAACAGTAAATAATTTAATTTAGGAGTATATTTTTTCAAAACAGAAAATATATAATAAAAATTTTATTCTTTAGAACAATTGCAACATCGATTTAAAAATATGAAAAAAATTTACAATAACGAAAACTAAGGCCATTAAGAAATATTGTAAATTTAAAAGAATTTATATAAGGAAACAAAAAATAAATATTAAAATGTAGCTGATTTAAATTTTTCGGATTTTCTTTTCATAACTATTTTCATACAAACAAACTTCAATTCAAGCTCAATTCGCATGATGGGATGGAGGAAACAAAACAAGAGAAAGCAAGCATTTTGATTCAATTTGAATAAATACAACTAATTTAATAATTCATAAAAATTAAATAAGAAACCTCCGTAAGAAATAATCAATTAAATAACCTAAAATGGTTATTAATCACTTGAACTATTGATGATCCATGTTGTTCCCTTTAGCACAAGAAATTGTTGAAAATGAGTAAATTTGTAAAATAAATTGTTTATATTTATAACAACAAAATAAACTAAAAACATACAATTGACCGTTGATTTAATTTAAGATTATTGTATAATATAAAGGACCACAAAACTCGCTCAATACTCCACAAAATAAACAAAGAAAAATTCAAATGTTGTCGGTGTTATTTAAAACATATAACAATTAATTCAATATGCATATAATATTTTTTTAAATAAACGAAACTCTTAATTATCAAAATTGTAAAGACAAAAGTGGATAATTTAGAATAAAGGACGAAAATTAAATTTCCTTAAATAAAATTTTAAATTAAAACACTGTATTAAAAACTTCGGTATTAACTATACCGGATGAGCTTTATCAACCAATTCTCGTACCAATGCCAATGCCGCAAACAGTTCAGAAATAACGTGAGTTATATCTGTAAGAATAAAAATAAAGAAAAAGATTTTTAATTAAAATTTCAATTTATTTAAATAAATTATCAACATAATTTATAAGATAAGATAATTATATAAAAACTATATTAAAAGAATTTATTTGAATATCAATTGATTTTAAGGAAATCTGATTATACGAGATAATAAAATTGTTAAGCTAGATTTTTTACCAAACGAAGAAATAATAAAATATGTGATGTGATTATTTGTTTTCTAGATTAAATCTTACGCTTTTATTACAATATTTGTTAAATGTGATATAGAAAAATTCAAATTTTGAATTAACCAAATCCATAATATAAAATGATTACAAATGTCTCTTCTATTTTACTTAATAAAAATTAAATAATATTTATGAATTCCTTAAACTTTTATAAAAACCGTGTTTTTGCATGACTAACTTATAACGAAAACCACGAGAAATAAGAATATAATAACAGTAAATAAATGAATCTAAGAGTATATTTTGTCACAACAGAAAATAAACAATAAAATTTTTATTCTTTAAAACATTAAAATAACACTTTAAAACAAACATAAGTAAAAAATAAAATTTAAATGAATTTCGGAAAAAAAGTAATTTAAAAAAAAAAATAAATTAAATATTTTTTGTAAAAATAAATTACTAGCAGGAATTATCATTCTAAATATTTTCAAAAATGCATAAGAAAAATATAAAAATTCAAATGTTTTTGACATGACCACTGACAATGCAGAAGCTCTACATAACAGCAAATAGATGGCCAAGAATTGTATGAATAAAGCGTATGCGCCGTTACATGGCTTTAAAAAAAATAAAAAAATCTGAATATTAATATGCTGTAAGTTGGAAATTAATAAAATTTATTCGAAAAAATGAGATATCCGAAAAAATAAATAATAAAATAAATGTATTTTTTATAGGAAAATAATAAATATCAAAAGCAAAGCTTTAAATATTTTAAAAAGCTATTATGCTAAAAGAAAATATAAATTGAAAAACAATTATGAGTCGAATGACAACAAAGAAAATGTACCGCCAGGTGCTAGGGACTTGAAAAGAAAAATTTATGCGAAACTAATAAAAATTAGTCAAAATAATTTGACAAGATAAAGTCACAAATTTAATATAAGTTTTACACAATAAATAAAAAGTAAACGAATTATATATATATATAATAATCGTGGAAGAGGAGGAAACAAAGTGACATTAGTCTTCAAGTAATTGAAAATTTAATTTTATACTTAGAACAACAAAATAAGGGTCATGTCCCCAAAATCCATTTCCCAGCCAGGGAAACGGGGGACACAAAGAAAGCAAGAGGATTCAAGGTAAAAGAACCACAAATTAAAGAAAAAATATAGAATTTTCAAATATGTTTTTATCATAAACAAATAAACATAAATAATAAAACTTTAATACATAAATAGTCAAATAACTCATATAAATGAAATAAAGCAAAAATAATAATTTAAAACGACATCTGTGATCCTAATAATTAGAGACCGACTAAAAAGGCACCAAAAATTGCGAAAAAGGCACTATAAAAGGCACAAAAAAATTGAAAAAAGGCATGAAAAGGCACGAAAATCTTAAAAAAAGTCATGAAAAAAGGCATTTAAAATTTTTTTATTGAGGATTTTAAGGAAGCAAAACATGTAAACTTAACCAAGTAACTTAATTTTAGTCATTTTAATGGTTGTTTAATGTTTTATAATGTTTCTCGAATAAGAAAATTTTTAAACCTTAAATTTTTTATAAAATAAAAATAAAAATTTGCGATGACTTTTTGAGAAAATTTTTGAATTTTAGGGGGTATATTTTCTAAAATTTTTTCATTTCATATTTTTTGAAATTTTTTCGGGTCATTTCTTATGGTTATTTTCCTGATTTTATTGCATTTTTAATGGATTTTTTCGGAAAAAACGCCAAAAAAGGCACCAAAATCGCAAAATGCCAAAAAAGCATTTAAGGCACGAAAATCCGGAAAAAGGCAAAAAAAGGCATAATAAAAGTCAACGTAGAAGCCGCAAACCAAGTGGAAAATGCGTTATTTATGCTTAATATGTCGAAACTAGTGCGCAGAAAAAAAAGGCATATGCCTCAAAAGTCGCTCTGTACTAATAATAAATAACATTCCGCCAGGTGCTAGGGACTTGAAAAGAAAAATTTATGCGAAACTAATAAAAATTAGTCAAATATACATAACTCAATTAAATATTTATAAATGCTTTATATTTTAAATTATATATTTTTGCTTTTCTTGTTAATTTCTTCGTTTTTGCAAATTGGGTTTTTCGGTCCTTTGTGTATCTTGAAATGTTTATCATACGAATTCAAATTAACCAAGGCGTTGAATTTTAAATGACAAGTATAAAAATAAATGATATTTTTCAATAGCAAAACATACTGAATAGTCGTACTTTGGGTTTTAAAATTTAACATTTAAGCAATTTTCCTTTTTTCTTGTGACGTGTCCTGTGTTACTTAGTAATTGAATTGGGTAAATATTAAATCGATTTTCGCATAAAATTTTGTTATAATATGTGAAAATTCGTTTAACTAATACAGCAAAAATTTGTAGCTTGTTTATAAACTTAGTATGATTCAAAATCTAAGTCTTTTCAAATTTAATTAATAAGGTTTTCCAATTTTAGTTATTCCTTATTTATTGTTACTTTTTTAAATGATATATTTTATAAATCTTTTTTTAAAATGCATGTTACATTATTCTTTTTTTATCTATTTAATTGATAAATTTTATTCCTTTTATTACTTTCTTGAGACGATAATCGTTTGTATATTTTCAAAACAAGGACAAATTCATTTTTTTTAATTTTCTACAAAATAAATATGTTTTTATTTATTCTTTAAATTTTAAACTTTTATTTTACTAATTCGTTTATCCCAGCTTTTCTCGAAATGATTAAAAATTCTTTTAGGTAATAAATTATAGCTGCTCCAAGCATTTAATAAACAAAATTAAGGGAAAATTATTTTATACATATATTTAAAATCACTTTTATACAATTTATATTTGTTTAATATGAATTATTTATATTAGGTTTTGATGAATTTTATTAATAACCAAAAACATTGGTAATATACCTAGAACTCATAGAATAATTAATAATATTATAAATTTAATGTATAGTTTTAGCTTTTAATTTTTACCAATTTATTACATTAAATATTCTTAAATTTTAATTTATTGCTTACTAATTTAATCAATCGCGCGAGTCTCCTTGTCTGAGCTGATCAGCAGGAGGTTACCAGACCTTTTTTCAAATATGGATTTTTCCATTTCAAATATATTTTAATTAAAGGCGTGCTTTCTTCATTTTAATTTATTTACAATTTTTCTTTTCGCTTTGTTAGTGAATATTTATTATTTCTTCTGTGTGTGTGTTGTTAATTTTTTTTATTGGGTCCTTTCAAGAATTAATTACCATTTAATTTGGATAAATCATTGGTATTATAAAAATTATTTTTGTTTCTCTATCATTAGGAATTTGGTCAGTTGTATTTTATTTTAATGTCATAGCAGCAATTTTCCTCCTTATAATCTGATCATCTTTTTATTTGACCATTTTCTTTTACCATTTTAATAATTCTTCCGGAATAATAAAAATTTTCTGGTCTATAATTTACAAAAAAAAAAGTTTTATTTTTATTTGTTTTTTTTTTCTTTTCTAGTTTTTTGGGTCCAATTTGATTTTGTTCCATATCGAGAAATGTTGTGTTTGGCAAAACATTGCTATGTCATACAAAGTATTTATGAATGTAATAATTTTATTATCTTCTTTGTTTCATTTTCGAGTCATTTGTTGTTCTAAGTATAGAATTAAATTTTCATTACTTGAAGACTAATGTCGCTTAGTTTCCTCCTCTTCCATTAGATTATTTTTTATTTATTGTGATAAACTTATATTAATTTTGTGACTTTATCTTGTCAAATTATTTTGACTAATTTTTATTAGTTTCGCATAAATTTTTCTCTTCAAGTCCCTAGCACCTGGCGGTACATTTTCTTTGTTGTCGTTCGACTCATAATTTTTTTCAATTTATATTTTCTTTTAGCATAATAAATTTTAAAATATTTAAAGCTTTGCTTTTGATATTTATTATTTTCTTATAAAAAATACTTTTATTTTATTTATTTCCAATAAAACACAGAAAATCAGCAATGAAATGCTTCAATTTAATTCAACTTTCATTCTTTTTTAAATTATATTGAATATAATTTTTACTCTTATAAATATATTTTTTTTATTCTGAAGAATTAACTTCTTGATGCTTTTTTAATTATACTCATATAATCTCATTTTTAGAATAAATTTATCAATTTACAATGTTACAGCAATTAATATTCAGATTTTTTTATTTTTCGATTTTTAAGCCATGACAGCATTTCAAAGATTGTTTTTGATTTTTGTTTTTCTCGTGCAGTCCGGATTTTTATGAGATTGTCCGAACATAATTAAATTGTTTTACTCAATATAATATAATTTTATTTATATTTTTAATTTATCAAATCATATTTGAACATTCGTTTTCAAATTATTGAATTATTCATTTTTCTATATCACATTTAAATCAATATTGTAGTAAAAGCGTAAGATTGAATCTAGGAAATACATAATCACATATTTTATTATTTCTTCGTTTTGTAAAAAACCTAGCTTAACAATTTTATTATCTTTATAATCAGATTTCATTAAATTCAATAGATATTCACATAAATTCGTTTAATTTAGTTTTTATATAATTATCTTATCTTATAAATTATGTTGATAATTTATTTAAATAAATTGAAGTTTTAATCAAAAATCTTTTTCTGTATTTTTATTCTTGCAGATATAACTCACGTTATTTATGAACTGTTTCCGGCATTGGCATTGGTAACGAGCATTGGTTGATAAAGGTCATCCGGTAAAGTTTTACTTCGATTCAGTGAAAAATAAATGGTTTGATTATTGCTTTTAAATATTACATTATCCTTTTCTTATATTAGATAAATACATCTTTGCCAAATTTATAGATAATATTATTTTGATTAAACAAATTTTAAATTATCTTTTTGATTAATAAAATGTCAATCATTTCCATGTTTGTATATATTTTTATTTATAAAATAATTTTTACATTTAAATATTATCTCATTAATATTTTTAAAATTCTTTTATTTAAATATCTTTATGCATATTCATTGAAATAAATTTGAAAACTTGGTTTTTACACAATAAACACTTTTCTGATTAATGCTTTAGAATTATGTTTTAAACAAAATTTCTAATATTAAATATATATATATTATTCAATAAAACTACAACAATCTCGCGGACCAATACTCTTGGGATGGTCATTATTGAGAAAAGAAGAAAAAGAATATTTTGATCTTGGGAATGGGGAGAGAGATTTCTTTGCATTTTTTTATTATTCGTTTTTTTGTCTTTTATGAATTTTTTTGATTTTTAGCTGATTTTTGTAGATTTTCGTAAATTTATGGAGATTTGTTACATTTTCATGATTTTTTTAACATTTTTCGAATTAATTTTTTACGAATTGTAAGTTAATCGCTCAACTTAGTATGATACAGAGAATGTATTTGGTTACAAAATAAGAAAATATATATTTATATGTTTATAGGTTTAATTTAATAAACCTTTGGATGAATTGTACAGCAATTAAATAGCTTTATCTTTTATTAATTGTTGAATTGTTTATCTTTTATTATTTTTATTTTAATATTTATTTTAACTTTTTCCATTTTATAAAAAGCACAAAAAAATTAATTTTATTATTTATCGATTCTTAAAATATTTTAATCCCTCACACCTATACCTTCAAATGATATTTTCAATTGTTATTTTATATTTTCAAATTGCTTTCCTGGTGTTTAATTCGAACATTGGGGAGAACCCGCCATTTCCGTGTTTTTTTGTGTTAAAAATTTTAGTTCAATTTTAATTAATCTTATTTTTTCGAAACTGGCAATAGTTTTATTTTTATTAAAAAAATACAAAAATAAAAAATTATGTTTCTTTTTTTAATTTATATTTGAATTTTGAATATGTACATGAATACATTTTTTAAATTATGTCAATTTATTTCTAATCTCAATGAGTACTGATTTAAAAAATCATCTATTAATTTTTTCGTATATTATTTAAATTTCTTATTTTTTCATTCGAAAATTCTACTGGTTAAAAACAATTAAGATAAAATTAATTTTTTTTTTTTGTCAAATTGCTGTTTTTATTACTAGTTTATAAACACGTCCGATTCAATCTCTTGGACTTTCAAGTCTTTTTAATGAAGTTGATCGTAAAAATTTGATTTTTTACACTATATTTGATTTAATATTCTTAATGATAAAGCATATTAGATCGTTTAATTTTGATATAATTTATGGCTCATTAGTGAGTTCAAGATGCAGCAATTCAATTATTGAGTTGGTATAAATTATTTTATTTATGTTGCGCTAAATCACTTTTTTGCTCTGTATTTCTTGTACAGTGAGGTATGAAAAAGTGGACCTTTGATGCTGTTAACTTAATGAATTAGCTTCTTTTGTATAATTTTTCATTTAATAGTGTTGTAGATTTAATCTACAGAAAGAAAAACATAAAATATAAAAATAAAATTTTAAAAGTGAGTTTGCGTCGTGAATTTTTTAAAAAATAAATCGTATACAATGTGTTTTTGTTTATTCTTTTTCAAATTGCAGTTTTTCGCTATTATATTTGTTAAGAATAAAAATACAAATTAAAAGAACTAAAATTTAATTATTATGTATTAAAGAAGTTTCTTGAATTCGTTTTTAAATTCTTTTCGATATTTTTTTTTGCAAATAAATATTTTCAGTTTTATTGTATATTATTTGCTCATTTTTACAATAAATAAAATTACAATTATTTGAACAGGAATTTATTTAAATAACATAAATAAATGGTTCTTTTAATTATTTAATAGTTAACCAATTCTTTTATTAATTTTTGTTTAAAATTATTATTAAAATTTTTTAAAAATTTATTTACGTATTTAAACGGTTTGGAATTACTTAGAAAAATTGCATGTTTGTTTTTTTTCATAGGTTTTCGTCACAAATTCCAATTTGTAGGAGTTGGTATTTTATCATACCTTTCTTTTATTTTTTATTTTTTATCTTTTATTTCTTGTATTTTGCAGATCGTTAATGAAATTGTTTGCTGCTCTTAAATTTTTTTTAGCGGCCGAAGTAAAATATGGACAAATTTCAACAAAATTAATTAATTAATGTTCTTGGCTTTGCATTATAATTTACTTTTAATTTTTAAAATTTTCACGTCATGCCGCGCTTTCCTGTACTCGTGTAGTAGTTTTTTACTATTTTTTTTATTAATTATCTTTATCGGTAGTTATTTTATATGTTTTGAAATTATAAAATATTTATTGTCAGCCACAGAAGATTTGCCATTATTGAATATTTTTCATTTGTTATCAAATTTCCTTTCTTTAATTTTTACGTTTAATTAATCGTACTTCAAAACTTTGGGGAAAAGCAATGTATATTTATTAATTTTTTTAATCTTTTGTCTTTAAATTAATACAATTTTTCTATTTTCTACTTAAAATAATATAAATCCACATCAATTCGTCAAAAATTGTTTGCAAAAATCCGTCCTTGATTATGTAACTGCTATTTATACTATTTTATTCAAAATCCGGTGCATTTAAAATAGTAAATCAATTATTTAGTAAACAAGTAAATATTAGTAAAAAATATAATACTCCCGAATTATTAGAAACTAAATTCTATGTTAATCTTGAAAAACGCTCCTCCAAAGCTCCAAAGAGAAATTGTTATTTAAGACAGAAAATGAACAATTTCCGCTCAACTTTTTCTTCAATTTGTAGTTGTCACAATGACTTTAATTTTATCAGAGAAATGCCTTAATTTGTGTCATGCCTACAAATTACACAAAAACTCCTATTGTATAAAGCTTGAAAATTATGGCCTTGTCGTGAGTTTGATGTTTCAAGTTTTGCAAATATGGCGAATTTATTAAAAAGATTTGTTTGTACTTATTGAAAAATGAAATTTGCACCCACTGAAGAAGAAAACGACTTATTATACTTCTTGATAAAAGCATTACTTAAATTTATATCCCAACTCATTCCTCAATGTCCGATGTTTTTGGTCCCCAAAAGATTGAGGCGCGCAAAAATAAATTCATTATAATTTTCATATTCCTTTAAAATTACTTTTCCTTTCTGTTATTCTATATTAATTATTTGCTTTAAAAATCTCAAATTTGAAAACAATTAGTTTTATTTCTTTTTCTGACGAGGGTTACAAGCATAAATGTATCCATTCAATTCCTTTTTGTTCAAATTATCGGCATTGATTTTATTTTAAATAAGAACATAAAAAATAATTAAATTTTATCTTAATGATAGAATAGGTTTCATATATTTGTAAATTCACACTTCGTTTTTCATACCAAATTTAAATTTTGAAAATCCAAACTATTTTTATTTAAAATATTTTGATCTTAAGAGAAATGGAATTATACGCTGATAATGCTGAATACCTTTTCTTATTAGATTTTATTTTGAAAAATGATTGAGTTCAGATATTTATAATAAATTTTTGTCTGTATGTATTGGTTTTTTATATTATTTATCATTTTTTTCTTAGTTTAAAAGTTTATTAGGTCTAATTTGAAAATTCGATTAACTAGATTACTTTAGAATATAAATATCATTAAAACAAATAATTTAATTACTACAAAAATATTTTTTATATATTGTAAAATTCTTATATTTTTATTATTTCTAACCGCTTCTTATAAATATGCTTTTAATTGGAAAAGAATAAAGCAGTTGTTTTTACTAAAGTTTTTTGGATCAATTCTTATGCTTTTTTAAGGATTTCCCCGAAAATCCTGAAAAAGGCGCCAAAATGGCTTTTTTGGCTATTTAATCATATAATTTAGAAGTTTACTTTCTGTAATGTTCATCATTGATTTATTCTATTTTTTTTAATAAAATTCTTCAGAATTTACGAAATTAAGAATTTTATTTTCAATTAGGTTGATTTTATCACCTTTAATTTGTAATTAGTTATTAATTACATATTTTAGATTAATAATATTTCATCTTCGATTGAAAAAATTATTATGTAAAAATTTATTGCCCAATAATTTAATGTTTTTTTTATTTCTTTTTAGTGTAAGTGTTCTAGGTCTAAAATTTTATTCTCGGTTTAATAAATACAGCATTTTCTATTTTTACTAGCTTTTGGTAAAAAAAAAATGCAAAAATGATCATCAAATTGTAGGATATGTAGGATATTTGATTGGTTTTTTTGGATCAAAAGAAATCCCCACTTCTTGCGTTAATTTATTTCAAATAAAATTTTAAAATTTTTGAAAAAATTTAACAAAACAAACATTGAAATAATTTTAAAAAATTAATAAAATGTGTTCGTTTTAATTGAAAACATCTTTAATTTTATTTTACAATTATTTACAATTTGATTATTCCATGACCAGTAGAATAATTTATAATAATCAAAAACATTATTATTCTCACTTTAGTCGTATTTTATATTTACAGGAAATTAGTAGAAAGGTAATTTTTACATCAATAAATGCAAATAATTTTTGATATTCCGTCTAATTCAATTTAATTATTTTTTTGCTCATAATGATTAATCAAATTAAAACAGAAAAGAAAAAATTACCGCAAAAAAATATTTGGAGAAAATGGGGAAAAAAAAGAAGAAAATCAACGAAATGAGCTGAATAAAGGTGAAATTTTTGGAAATTTTATAAAATAAAAGAGTGGAAGAAATTATTCGGCAAACAAATAGAACCCATATTGGGAGATAAAATAATTTTATTTTTATAAAAGAGGATGAATTTTGTTTTTATTTTTACAATTTAGCACTTTTACATTAAAAAAACTTAATAATAATTTACTGTTGTATCAATCAACGAGATGAGATATTTTTTATTATATTTCTAATAATTTTCTTGCCCACTGCAAGAATTCAAAGTGTGTTGTATCCATTCCATAGCTTTTTGTTAAAATTTATATACATTGATTTGATTTTTATGTTTTTGCACCTTTAATTGTAGGAAAATTTAACTTAAACAAAATTGGGGTTTATTACTCTAAATTTTTGCTAATTTTTGTTTATTCTTGCGTTGTTTGACTTTTCCATAGTAAGTTTTCTCAACATTAAAACTTTACGCTGTTTTAGTATTGCAAAATAACTGACAAGTTATGGACTGTCTACTAAATTAAATTTTTATTTGTTGTAATGTATATTTTTAAATTTCTTTATTCTATTTTTATTGTTACTTTTTAATTTATTTTTTTTTCAACAAATTGCTGTATATAACATCTTTTTCGAATATTTTGTTTATTCTTGTGATGTTTGTCGTTTTAAGTATAAGTTTTTCGACAGTTAAACTTTACTCTATATTTTATTATTACTATCTAAAAGATTGTAAAAAGTAACTTTTTATTTATATTATAATTTATTTCTTACTTTTTTTTAATATTTTCAGCAATTTGATATATTTAGCAAAATTTAATTAAGTAGGTGAGAAATTGATTTTTTTGTTTAAATATTTTTTAATTACATTTTTTGTTAAGAATGTATTTTGCATTTTTATTGGTATTTGATCTATTTAATTTAAAAATATAAATAATTTTGAAAATAGCATTTAACAAAATGAAATAAAAATATTGCATAGGATTTTTTGTAATATTTGAAGGTAAATAAAAAGTAAAAATGATGTTTTTTATTGTCACATTAACCCATATAAATTAAGATTCTTTTCCCATTTATTAAAAATGGGAGCAATAGTTTCTTACATTTTTTTCTTTTATTAATTTGTATGATGTGCTTTCTTTTTGTTATTAAGTAGTTTTTCTGTCTCTTAATTTGTGTTTATTCTATGTAATAATTTATGTTGTTTAATGATAAAATTTGGAATTTATTATTAATACTATTATTATTTGTTTTCCTTTGCTCACTTCCTTATTTGTTCCATATTTTGTTCTAAATTATATAAAATATTATTTATATTTTTGCTTATGCTTAAATTTCCGGCTATGCTGATAATGTTATTCTAAGAAAATAAAACTCATCAGTTAATTTTTATTTCCCAGCAATTTTAATTAGTTAAATTAACGAAGCGTCAAGCTTTAAAATAATCAAAAATTGATATTAAAATACATTAACAGTTTCATATTTTTATTCTTTTTCTAATATTTCAATAATCCATTTAATCAATAATTAGTTTTTTATTCACAATTAGGTAAATTAATTATTATAAAAATTATTTTAATATTCAAAGCATAAATTTGCGTTCATTTTGTTTCCTTGTTTATATAGATAAATTTCATAGCATGTTTTAATGAAAATTATTATTTTTTCATTGGTAAGTTCAAAGGCACCAAATGACTGTGTGCCAAGATTTTTTCCATTTGCGATATTTGTCACCTTGTTTTTATAAATGATTTTATTAATTTAAATTGATTGCCAACAACACTCGATTTGAATACTGCTTTAATGTATTAGATTTCATCATTTCATTTTATAATTTCATAGAATTTTTCGATTTCTATTTTCTCTTCTTTAGATTGTTGAAATTTCAAAAAATTATTGATTTTTTATAATTCTGCACTGTTTTCTCTTTTTTATTTTTTAATATTGAGAGTATTGGAGACAAAAAGTGTCATTAAAATCTCTAGGGACTTTAAATTAATCTTTTTTGTAACATTTTCTTCGTAATTATTTTTTAATAGTCAGTTGGGTGTTTTTTAAGTTTTATATTTATTAGGATTTGGTTATTTTTAAATATTTTTCGAGTTTTCTAATTTTTAGTTTAATATAATTTATTCACTAATTAGTGTTTAAAAATATAAATATTAAATAAATTATCTTGATTTGTGCTCTAAATTTTAAATATGCGAGCCAATCTCGGTTTCTCTACGCAACACATAATCCAACAATTTTTTGACTCATATATTTGAAAAGAAGCCATTTTTTATATAAAAATATTTGATTTAATCAGTTTTAATGATTTAAAATACTATTACTGTATTCTTTTTTAAACTTTCAATCTGTAAATTGTCAAGGTTAAAATGTTAATATTTTTATTAATTTCCGTATAATTTTTAGTTTCATTTTAAAAGAAAGATTAATAACATTTAAGTTAAAAATTTTATTTAATACTCATTTATAAATAAAAATTAATTTTTTACTCTTTTCATCAATTTAAAATTTAAAATTAATATTGTGATTAATATACTTTTTCAATGGTGAGTTGCCAATTTCGTCTTGTCTCAGATTTTAAAAAATTGAAGTGCATGTTTTTTAATTTTTATATTAAATTTAATATGTTTATTAAATTTTAATTGCATTTTAAAGTATCTAACAGAGCGAGCTCCCATTTCGATATAACTGAAAAGTTGTTTGTTATAAATGCTTCTTAAAGTTCAATAAATTGTAGGTATTTCAATTTAATCACTCCCAATTGGTGCGCTTTTAATTATATTTTTCAATATATTGGTATTTTTATGCAAAGTTTATCTTGTTATCTACAAGATTTAGAAAAATTCAAAATTGAAAAAATATTTTTACGGTTAAATTATTTTCATTGATGCTAAAATTTTTTTATGCATTTTCTTTTATGTAAAAAAATATTTTAATATCACATTCAAATTATTGTTAAATTTAAATTTTTATATTTCTTTATTTAGGCCATTTGCTTATTTATATTCAATAAGTGCACTATTTATATAAAATGAGGCCTGTGATTAATACAAAATTTATGCAGTAAAGATTTGTTATTTTTCTTTGGTGTATTTAGTTTTTAAGTACAAAATTTTGATGTATGCTAACAAATGTTAATTAATGAAATAAAATATATTTAGCATATAAATGTTTCATTTTTTCATTCTATGTTTTTATTTAATGGTAAAAAAAATTTTTATTTAATGTTTTATTTAAATTGATAAAATATTTCTATATAATTTATTTAGGTGAAGAATAATATTTTTTTGTATATAATAGTTTATCGACAACAATCATTTTTATTTTGCTGAATTTGTTTTTCTTTCCACGAATATCTATTGTTGAACCCAATAGCTTTCTCGGCATGAAAATATTGCTTATTTATTAAATCCCGGGATTAGAATTTAATCGAGTGAATCTTTTTTTTGAAGCATAATTTTTTAAAAGTTATTTTTTATTTTCCATTTAGAATCCTTTATTGCTCATTTGTTCCTTTATGCAAAATAAATATGTTGACATTTTTAAAATGTTTTGACTATTTAATAACTTATTATACATAAATTATTTATATATTTTTAATAGATTTTTAAGGATGAAAGTTTGACATCTTTTTTTATTCTTGTTGTCATCCCTTGAGAAATTGTTTCCTGGATGCCATGTTTGAATGCGTTTGCCATTCTCCAATTTCTGAGAATGATTAATCTGGTATTAATATTTTTAAATTTTGAAACAAATCATCATTTCTTATTATTTGCTTTCTATTCACTTTCTTTTCTCTTGTTATATTTCACTTACGCAAATAATAATTATATAAATGGTTATTCTTTATATATTTTTTGTTTTACAGATTAAAAAATTTATTTAGATTTTAAAATTTTGTGGTTTTGAGTTGAAATTTTAAGTATTGACAAATCAAAGTGATTTTTGAAGGTTCTTAGAATTTGTACAAAATTCAAAAGTTGTGAGTATGGATTTCATTACATCCCTTTGTAAACATGCTCGTTGATTGTTTTTTTAAATAAATTTTATTTTGTTCCGTTGTTTATTTTAAATTCTTTTTGTGCATACCCTCGCGATCTAACAGTAAAAATGTTCCTAGTCAATATATTGTTTATCTATTTATTTTTTAACAATATTATTACGCAATTTTTTTTGCTGGTAAATTAAAGTTTTAAACTCTTTTTTAATATCTAATTACTTTAAGGCTTGATATTAATTGTTTGCATTCAATTAAAGATGATTTAAAAATGGAATTTGGTAAATTTAATCATTTTAAGTAAATGTTTTTTCCAAATATTCAAATTCATTTAAATAATTAAATTTTATTTTATTTCTTTGTTAATTTATACTTTAAAGCACTGAAATTAAATTCTTATAATTGAATAAACAAATAAACTTGATCATAAATCGAGTTTAGGACTACTATATCAAATGTTTATTTTAGTGAAAGGCTGTTGTTTCTCAATTATACAATAGATTAATTTATTTACCAATTATTATTCTCGGTGATTTGAAAAAAATGTCATGGCAATAAAGATGTTCTTTATTTAATATTAATTATATTTACTAACAAGTTAGTTCATAATTTAATCTTTCGTAAGATAAACCCCATATTATTTTTTTATATAATTACGCAAACAAAAAATATTATTTACTAAACTTAGTCAACAAAATTAATTGTTTTCATTATTTCTTTGTGATTTTACAATATTTTATTTAAAGAATTATTAATTCTTATTCTGTCGACTACAAAAATTTCTTGCACTTTGCCTTTTTTCCATATCTTGTTATAATTGTATTTTCGTTAAATGTTTCATTTTGCAACACATTAAATTTCAAATGTTATTGTTTAATCGTAATCAGCTTTCATTAATGCCTTAGGTATCGGCCGTTCTCGTGCATTCGCATGAAATATTTGTGAGTTCGTACAATGTGTTTGGCATTTTGTATTCACAAATTATAGTAGTTTAATTTTGTTTCTTCATATGAGCAAAATCGAGTTTAGTTTGGCCGATGCATTAACAACGTTAATTAAGTTATTAATATTTAATTAATGAGGTATGTTATAATTTATTAACAAGAATTCAATATTTTATAATATAAATTTCAATTTAATACTTCATTTCTAGCATATGATTATTTTTATTATTATATTGTTATATGTTTTTTCCTCTTTTTTTATTTATTAAACCTTTGATTTCTGTTTATTTTATTTTAATTATTTTATTTTTTCTTGTTATTATGTAACATTGATTTAAGTTTGAACTTTTTGAGGTTTTCTCAAATTACTTGACATGTTCTCAACTATTAATACGCGATTGTTGTGCAGATCAAAGATCATCTGGTAAAGTATTTTTCGAGCATTTCGCTCAAGAATATGTTAACGATAAATTAATTGTTCTATAATTTAAATGAACATAGAGTTAATTATTTTTTTTAATCTAGAATTTTATAAGTTTATTTCATTCATGATTTCATTATTTATTTTTATGGTAAATTTGAATTAGAATTTGAAATATTTAATTAATTAACTTTTTAAATAATCCATTACCTGCATTTATTTTTTACTATTTGTTCGATTCATCTTTCTGATTGGAAAATAAAATATATAAATGATATATTTTGGCAAATTTTTTAAAATTATACCTTCTATAAAAAATTTGTGTCATATTTGTTAATGAATACGCAATATAAGTTGAAAGAAAAAACTAAAATTTAAAAAATACAGAAAAGAAAAATCTATTTTTTAATGAACGACAATGTGTCCAATCAAGTAACATTAACTTTGATGTAATTCAATTTAAATAAAATATAATTAAAAAGAAATTCAAAAAAATCTGTTATAAATTTGCTTTAATTGGTTTTTCTCTATATTCTAAATTATTTAAAATGCAACTTTAAAAAAAGCCATTTAACCAAAGCGAAGAGTGTTTTTTTGTGCAATAGCGAGTTGGTATCTATATTTTTTTTTTTGCTATAGTGTTAATAATTTGAAAGAAATAAAACTAAGAAAAGTAATAATTATCAAAATTTATGACAAATAATTTAACTTCATTATCAAAACAATATAAAAATGAATAAATATACGAATAAATCAAATTCTTTTTTGATTTACTGAGTTAAATGAACATCAATTTATTAAATAAATGTTCTAACTAACAAAAGTATAATAAAATTCCAACTTACCTAATTTTTAAACGTACTATTATTTACTAATTGCTACTCCCCCCACTTTTCGCTCCTCTCTCTCTCTCTCTCTCTCTCCCGCACCTCCTTCTCTCCCCTCTCTCTCCCACTGCTGCGTTGTTTTTAATCAATATAAAGGACGCGCCGTCATTTTTCATTGCCACTGTTCTCCATCCAATTGCACAAGGTTCTTCTACCAATGACCACTTCATATCAATATCATTCATTCATTATTTTTTGCACATAGCAAAAGTCCATTTTCCATTTTACGTTAAATTTTAAAAAAATGAATATTAATATGTTTTCTGTCGGATGAAAATATTTCAAAATTTATACAAAAGATATTTACAGCGTACTAGGGGCCGGCGGAGCAGGTAGGCGCCGCCGGGAAATTTTGAGAATTTGTTAACAGTTTGTGCTGCCGTGGAGAAATTTAAAATTTTGACCATTTTAACAGATTTCACTGTGAAGATTGGTCATTTTTAGTATAGCTCGGATCAGTCGGTTTTTTTCGGTTTTTTACGGTTTCGGTTTTTGACCGAAAAAACGACCGAGAAATTTTTGAGTTTTCGGTTTTTTCGGTTTTTAAACCGAAACCGACACCGAAATTATCAAAAAACCGAAACAACCGACCGACTTTTTTGAATGCGATTTGTTAACAGATTTTGTCCAAAAATGAGCAATTTTTGCAATTTTGAGCCAATTTTTTAAGAAAATTAAGGATTTTTAGTTTTGATAAACTTATATTTTAAAACCATATAAATTATTTTCATTTTTGGACTAAATCTGTTAACAAAGCGCATCAAAAAAACCGAAAAACCAAAAAACCGAAAAATTTTCTTCGGTTTTTTTTGGTTTTTAAACCGAAACCGACCGACCGAGAATTTTGAATTTTTGAGTTTTTCGGTTTTTTCGGGATTTATCCGAAATCGACCGACCGACCCTCTTGTCCGGTCTCCAATTTTTAGTGATTTTCGAATAATATACATTAGTTAATCATCATCTAAAAAATCATCCTTTAATCCTTTGAACTCAGCAAAATGATAAATCTGTGCTTTGGTTCACATCCCTTGATTTTCTCAATGATTCTCGAAAAAAGTCTACAAATTTCTTTAGTGTTATCTAAGCTTCCTAAAAAACCCAGAAAAAGCCCTGAGGGCAGCTGAGCGGCCTGCCCAAAAACGAGCATATGCTAAATGAATATTAAAATACAATAAGAAAATTTTTCAAAAATTAAACTACATATGTAGGACAATTTATCAATAATAAATAAAAAATAATAATTAAAAAAGTAAATAAAATTAAATCTTGCAATGAAAATAATTTATAAGTATACAATTTATATATCCCGAGTGCTGTGCCTTCAATAGCGCCTTGTTGAATGCCTTGAATGAGTGTATTCCAGTAAAAAAAATACAAAAAAAAGGCTTAGCTCCAAAGTATCCACAACATTTATTGGCATCCATTAAAGAAAAGGCAAAACTATATAGACAGTGTAAAATTGATCCAACAAAAAAAGCACTTTATGATAGCATTACTTTACATATAAAAATACAAACCAAAAAAATACATAATTTAATTGAATATAAGGCTATTTCAAAGGGAAAAAATTCAATTTTTAAATACATTCAAAAACACAATGTCAATTCCTTTGAAATACCAAATTTAGTTTTTGAAAATAAATGCTATCGTGAAAGTGAAGAGAAATCGGAATTATTTGCCATTTTATTTGCAAATTCATTTAATAACTCCGAAGTTGTCCTAAACGATTTAAGTTTGGACAACTCCTATGGTAATAATCAATGCTTTATATCGGACATAAATTTTAACATCATTGAGACTCAAACACTGTTAAGAAAATTGCCAAATAAAAATGGAACTTCTCCGGATAACATTTCTTATAAAGTCCTAAAAAATTGCCATTTTTCATTGGCAACTGTTATTACTGAGTTGTTTAGACTATCATTAGACAGTGGTTCTCTTCCAAACATTTGGAAGGAATCAATTGTCTTTCCTCTTTTTAAAAAGGGGGATAAATTCAATCCTGAAAATTATAGACCTATTTCTTTAACCTGCTCACTATGCAGAGTTATGGAAAGAATTCTCAGCAAAAATATTTACAATTTTCTATTAAAAAATAATAAAATTTCAGAGTCCCAATTTGGTTTTATTAGAAATAGGTCAACAACAAATCAATTAATAACAGTTGTCGAAGATTGGTATGAAGCAATTATTAATAGAAAAAAAGTTGACTGTATTTATATTGACTTTCAAAAAGCATTTGACTCGGTACCTCATAATTTGCTTTTATATAAATTGGAAAAAATTGGTATACGGGGTAAATTGCTAAATTGGATAAAAGCATTTTTAATGAACAGGACTTTTCGCGTTAAAATAGGGGATTCTTTATCCTCTATTAAAAAAGTTGGCTCTGGCGTCCCCCAAGGCTCTGTCCTGGGTCCTTTATTATTCCTTATATATATTAACGACCTTCCTGATGTCATACCATCAGGAGTGAATATTAAATTATATGCTGATGTTGTTAAAATCTATATTTGTTATAAAGCAAGAACAGAAACGGAGATTATGCATAAAGCATTGCATAATTTATTCGAATGGGCAAATAAATGGCAAATAAAAGTTTCAATTCAAAAAAACTTTTATACTTTATTTGGGTTCAAAAAACCCAAAAGAAACTTATAAATTTGATGGGAATAAAATGAATGCTGTGGATACAATTAGGGATTTAGGAGTAAACATTGATAACAAATTACAATTTTCCGATCATGTTAATCATATAACAAGGAATGCGTATTTACGTATGCGTTCCTTGTTTCGAATAATTAAATCCAAATCATCTAAGATTTGGATTACGTTATATAAAACTTATATTAGGCCTTTATTGGAATACGCTCCGGAGGTTTGGAATCCGTCTCTTCAAAAAATATTAAAAAAATCGAAAAGTGTCAAAAATATTTCACCAAAAGGGTGTTTTTTAAATGCACCCTTTCGCCAATTTCATACCAAAATCGATTAGAATACCTGCAACTGCCAACACTTGAGAATAGGCGAAAGCTCTTTGATCTGTTCATGGCACATAAAATCGTTTATGGCCGAACAGATTTAGATATATTTAAAATTTTCAAACCTTCTGAACGCTTTAATGTCCCCTTTTATAGGTTTAACACAAAATATAAATTAGGCAAAAAATTTATTCCCTTTGCGGGGAGGGCTACAAAATTGTGGAATCAGCTGGATAAAGAAATCATTAAAATAAATTCTTTAAATCAATTTAAAACAAAAATTAAACTCCTTAAGGTATAAAATGACCGGAAAAGTGAATTATCTCTTTAATAAAGGTATTATATATTTTATATAGTGATTTGGTTTTATTGATGATCATTGACCTCGTTCTTATATTTAATTTTGTTGTGATTTCTTAATTTTGTTTAATTTTTAATCCATATTACTCGAGGACAATTTAATCTATGACATGTCCGCAGAGTAAGTGGATTACTCCCTTTTGTGGACTTTTTTCTTTTTTGCATAAATAAATTATATGTATATGCATTAATTTAAAAAACAAATGAAGCCAACTTAGATAATGAAAATGTAATGACAAACAATTGAACAGATAATAGAAAAAGATAAATAAATCTTTAAAATATTTTATTGAAAATTTTTTTAATGAATTAAAATTATTTAACAAAAATTTATTTCTTCTAAATTGGTTTAAATTTTAAACTTACAATGTTTAAAGAAATCAAGAATAAATATTCTTAATAAATGCCTCACCCAAAAGTCGATAAAAAGTGACTCTGAACATCAATAAAGTTCAGTCAGTTCAGCGAGAAAAAATGTTTTACTGATTTAAAAATTTTCATAATCATTTTCTTATTTAAAAAAATAATTTATTTAAATTACCCTTTATATTCCATCTTTCTCTTGAAATTAAAAATTTCTGACATTGATAATGAACTGTGGTTAGACGCAATGATAGCGGACAAGAAAATTATGAGGTAAGTAATAGTAAAAAAAAGTTCTTATTACACTGTATAACATTAATATAAGGACACCCTATTTTTTGTTAGTTTGACCATTTCCCGTTAATCGACCGAGTTGAAATTTTAACTGTACGTAGCAATTCTGAAAATATTAAGATTCTAAAATTGAGAACCCGAAATAATGACGGAAAAAAATTTTAGAATTTTTTTGCAAAAATGTGGTGTAAAAGCAAAAGCAAAAGAAAATCAAAAAATAATTAATAATATAAAGTAAATAAATATTTATTTCAAAAAGCTTAACAATTGCGTGTAAAAAAATGGAAAACATTGCTTGCATTATTGTACATATGACATGTTTTAAATTTTCCATGTCTTAAATGATGAAATAATTAATTAATTTTGTTCGTGTACTTCGTTAAATAGATATACTTGATAAAAAATATGAAGATATTAAGCTTTTTAAGAAACTATTTTATTTATTCACTAATAATAATATTATATTTTGAATAATAAAACTATGGAGACAAAGAAATTTCTTGAAACGCACCCAGAAAAAAAGAAAACTAAGAAATAAAAATATATTTAAAGACACGAAACACTAAACGAGAAATAAGACTAGTATCAAATATAATTAAATATATAAATAAATAATATGACTAAAGAAAATAAAACGTTTATTTTAAAAGATTCCAACGAAGATTAATTTTAAAAATTTATGAAAAATTTTGATTATAAAAACATGTTCAAAAAAGAATAAGGCTGGCATTCGGAAGAAATTTCGTTTAATAAGCTTGATGTATAAACGTAGAAGGAAGAAGAAAAATAAATATATTATATGCCGTAAACATAAATCTAATGGCAAAAAAGATAATGCCAGTACTAAAGTAATTGACATGAAATTAAAGAATATAATAAATTGGCAAAAATATAAACTAAATGACTTCTATTTACCGTTTCTATATGTACAAAAATCATTTTTCATTATTTCGTTTCCTAATTAAAAAAATAAACTCATTTCAAAATTGATAAATCAATTTGATTTCTTGGGAATTATTCTAAAACATTAATTTAAAAAATGTTATCTGAAATTAAGTACCAAAAGGAAAATTTTGTTGTTTAATGCTCATTACATACCATCAAGTACCTGCAACCAGATTAAAACATAATAATTGAAGTAAAAAAAGAATTAAAAGCTATTTATCTAAAAAATTCAAAAATTTAATAAATTTCCATGAATTATTACTTATATAAACGCGTCAAAATCACGTGCCCGCAACCAGATTTAAATCTTTACCAAACATATTAAAACAGATGGCTTGCGAAAACGATTGGATGCTGGCCTATGACATCAAGATTAAAATAAAAATGGAAAGCAACCATTTAAAGGTGTATGTACAGAAAAACATTAAACAGCAATATATATTAAAAATTAAACTTAATTCAGCGAAATTTATGAAGAATATACAAAAATTAAAAATTAAAAAAATATAGTTATTTAGTTATATAAGGAAATTGTATTAACAAATATTTGAACAGATAATAGTAAAAGATAAATAAATCTTTAAAATATTTTATTGAAAATTTTTTTAATGAATTAAAATTATTTAACAAAAATTTATTTCTTCTAAATTGGTTTAAATTTTAAACTTACAATGTTTAAAGAAATCAAGAATAAATATTCTTAATAAATGCCTCACCCAAAAGTCGATAAAAAGTGACTCTGAACATCAATAAAGTTCAGTCAGTTCAGCGAGAAAAAATGTTTTACTGATTTAAAAACTTTCATAATCATTTTCTTATTTTAAAAAAATAATTTATTTAAATTACCCTTTATATTCCATCTTTCTCTTGAAATTAAAAATTTCTGACATTGATAATGAACTGTGGTTAGACGCAATGATAGCGGACAAGAAAATTATGAGGTAAGTAATAGCAAAAAAAGTTCTTATTACACTGTATAACATTAATATAAGGACACCCTATTTTTTGTTAGTTTGACCATTTCCCGTTAATCGACCGAGTTGAAATTTTAACTGTACGTAGCAATTCTGAAAATATTAAGATTCTAAAATTGAGAACCCGAAATAATGACGGAAAAAAATTTTAGAATTTTTTTGCAAAAATGTGGTGTAAAAGCAAAAGCAAAAGAAAATCAAAAAATAATTAATAATATAAAGTAAATAAATATTTATTTCAAAAAGCTTAACAATTGCGTGTAAAAAAATGGAAAACATTGCTTGCATTATTGTACATATGACATGTTTTAAATTTTCCATGTCTTAAATGATGAAATAATTAATTAATTTTGTTCGTGTACTTCGTTAAATAGATATACTTGATAAAAAAATATGAAGATATTAAGCTTTTTTAAGAAACTATTTTATTTATTCACTAATAATAATATTATATTTTGAATAATAAAACTATGGAGACAAAGAAATTTCTTGAAACGCACCCAGAAAAAAAGAAAACTAAGAAATAAAATATATTTAAAGACACGAAACACTAAACGAGAAAATTTTAACATTATTTTTGTCGAAACTTTCTTCCATACATGGTGAATTTGGGTTTAATATTCCACATGGGCCATGAATCATATGTTTTTTAACTAAATCATAAAGTTCTGGATCCTCGTTTTTATTGGGAATTTTTGCACTAATTCCCCTTTTGTCCACATCTTCTCCATCGTGTAATTTGTCTTTTTGTGCCAATGTTATAAGTAAATGGATATGTGGGAGTCCTCTCAATTGAAACTCAACGGGATACATCCAAGCAATACAAAATCCAAAAACTTGGTTCGTTACATCTCTTAAAAGTGCCTTAATTTTCAAATTAAAAACACGGTCAATAATATCTGGTCGATCGCTAGGATCTTGTTCACTTGAATTTCTTCCCATTTTGGGTTACATGTCATTGTAATAAATAAGTCTGGTTTTCCAAATCTTCGAACAATCGTCATTGCGTCCTGGAAATGTTTTTCAATATATCTTGGTGAGCCTACAATTGTCGAAGGTAAAATAATTTTTCTTCCAATTGGAAGACCTGTTTCTTGAACCTTTTTAAGTAAAAAACTATCAACATTTTTATATGAATCTGCTAAAATCTTTTTTTGATTATTTCGAATCCATTTTAATCTATCATTTTCAATTTTAACATATTCATCAACACACCATTGCTGAAATAATTTCCCACCAAATAACAGTGGATTAAATTCATTTCTTACAGCCATACAACAACTTGCATATTGTAGTCTTGTTAGACTTTTATAACCATTTGTTTGTTTCATTTCTGGGTGCCAGCCAGGTGTTCCCCTTGGAAAAAACAAAGGATAACATAACGGTGTTACATTTTTGTCAAGACTATCTAAAATCTTTAATTCTTTTCCCCTTTCTCTTACAATAATTTTTGACTCAGGTATTTCTCCATCTGCTCCCGGTACAAAAACAACAGCAACTTCATTTGCCCTAGGCAATTTATATCGATTTTTGTCCATATTTGGAGCTAAACCAAATAATAATTTTATTTCAATAGGTTCTCTTCCATTCTTTTTTAGCTCTTTCCTTTTCAGCGTCTTCTTCTTCTTCTTTCATCATTACAAAAGCTTTTGCAAAAGGATTTTCAGATTTTATTAAATTATATAAATAATTCAATAAATCATTATCTATTTTTGGGTTTGATTGTTTCATCAA
>SIJG01000088.1:285537-336751 GCA_023374025.1 Heterodera schachtii | reverse complement strand
AATCAATGACAAACTACCCTAAAAATTAAAAGTATTTATATAAAAAATAATATTTTATAAAAATAAGAAAATTTCTCTTAGTAAGAATCAAAGAAATGATTTTTTAAAATATAAAACAATATTAGTAATGCAATTAAAAATAATTAACTAAATAGCAATTCGGAGCGTCAATTGTTCTCCAGGAAAATAGGGAAATATACAATTTAAAAACACTCTAAATTAATTAAAATATTTTTACACCAAATTTGAACTATGATTCAAAAAGAAAAATACTGAGCCAAGGTGCAAATTCTTTTATAATTATGATTGTAACTAAATACATAATATACTAAGTAGAAAAGAAATCAAATAAAACTAAACATTTTTATAGGCAATTAGTAAGGCTCGGAAAAATATGGATATAAAACAGCAAAATATGGCCATAAAATATGAATCAAAAATCGCGAAATATGGACTTAAATGGCAAAAACATGGACATAAATTTTTCCAAATTGAAGGTATAATTTTCAAAATTTCTTCAAATTCTCTAAATGTAATGTAAAACTATTAAAAATAGCTAAATATGGTATCAAAATACCATTTTAGAAGAAAAAAACATGATATAGCTTAAATTTGCTCATTTTTAGCGAATACCAACCCAAAAGCGAAATTTTCGCTTTTTTGTTTATTTCTTTTTCGGAAAAAATTTTCGATTTTGTGGGGCAAATCACAATTTATGTGATGGAGGGCCGTTCTAATTGAGATTTTTTGAAAAAATGCCAAAATATGGACAAAATATGGAAACATAATGCCAAAATATGGACAACATGGAATATTGACATAAATCGCGAAATATGGAAAAAGATGGAATATGGATATAGAAACCCACGCTAGAAGCTTCAAACCAGGGGTGGGGCGCGCACAGAAACAAACCGCGGCCGCGCATCGCGCATACAAATTGCCGCGGGTCGCGCATTTTTTAAAAATTTTTTCCAATTTTTAAACCATTTAAAAAATTTTTTTAAATTTTTTTATATAAAAAATTAGTTAAAGTCCCGCCGTTTTATACCAGAGATGGACCAAATCAGAAAATAAAATGCTAAACGCTAAATTTTCGAACGTAAAAAATACGATATGAGAAGCCGAGACCGTGAACTCCATTTATTTTCGGGACCGGGAACCAGGACCAACCGGGACTTTTTAAAAATTCAAAAAAATTCAAAAAATTCAAATTTTAATTTATTTCAAGTGAAAGTAATACAAAATTAAATTATTATTTTTTATTTAATAAATTTCAAAAGTTAAAGCTCAACAAATTAATGAAAATTTTCAAACAAAGTTTTCTTCAATCATTTCAAACAATTAATCATTTTTTGACTCAACTGATCGAATATTATTAGAAATTCAGATTTCCTTTTCACATCACTTTTTTCGGCATCCTTTTTCAAAAGACTTTTGGGGAAAAGGGGGTCTGGCGGTGCCGATATGCGCCGCCGGGGGAAATTTTGAAAATTTGAATGCCATTTGTTAACAGATTTTCACTAAAAAATTATTAGATTTTGCGATTTTTGTACCATGTTTCTAAGAAAAATAAGAGTTTTTTGGGTCTCGTGGTGCTGATAGATGCCGCAGAGAACAGATTTTCACCAAAATTAACAAATTTCTGTCACTAGATGTTTTTACTTTTCAAACCGTTTTTGGCGCGCTCTTTCTAAAAAAGTTTTAAGGACAAAGGGGGGGGGGGGGGGGGGGGTGGGGTGGGGGCCCGGCGGTGCCGAGAGGCGCCCCGGGAAATTTTTTTGAAAATTAGTGTCTAATTTGCTAAAAGATTTTTAAAAAATGACCTACTTATTTTGTGATTTAGAGCAATTTAAAAATAAATCAAAAGTTTTTGGTCAGCGTTAACGGGTAAAATCGTAATATTGAAGGATTTTTGGGAAAAATAACCTAAACCCAGGAAAAAATATGGATTTCCATACAAATTCCGAGCCCTAGCAATTAGTTTAAATAGGTATGTAATTATAAATTAAAATATTTATTTAGTAAAATAAAATAAATAACAATATATTTATTCAAAAAAATTAAAAAATCGTACTACGATATTATAAGTTTTTTTTTGATATAGTGGCAAGAGTTATTAAATGCGAATATGAATGTGCTAGTGCAGTGGCACGTCTCAAGACCGAAATTACGGGTATGTATCGGTTGTAAAAATTATAAAAGAACAACAATAAATGCGATAATAATAAAAAAGCAACAAAATATTTATAATCACATCATTATGTGTTTAAAATGTTATGTAGTGACATTGTAAGACAAAAATGCTAACAATGTGAAGAAGTTTATCGTATAATAAAATTTTCTGAAAATGCTCATTCGATACCATCTAAAATGCCCGAAATTCGATTTAAAAAGAGGAAAAGTGGTACTTGTGGGTTTTGGGCCTACACCACAAAACTCGACTCCTATTTGTGCGAATTCCTTTGCCGTGAGGACTGTAAAAGACCCAAAGTTGGTCCCTTTGAAGAAATTTTGCTACATATTGTTGAATTTATGCCGTTGATGCATTACTAATGAAAAATAAAGGTTAATAAAAGAAGAAAGGAGAAAAGCTTTTAAAATTAACATTTTAAATTATAACACTATTTTAATAATAATGTAAGAAATTAAATTTAATTTCAAACATACCCAAAATTTTATTAATTGTCATTTGAAAATGTAATAAACATTTATTAATTTAAATAAGGTTTTATAATAAATGTTCATAAAAAATCTTTTCAACAAAATTATTTGCCATGAAATAAAAATAAAATCATAGAAATTTTTTTCTTAAATCATGATTTAATTATATTACATAATAAAAATCTCTTTAAATTTGTAACAACCAAAATATCATAAAATAAATATATTTAAATTTTAAATATTAGGCCAAGTGAATAAATTTTACTCAAAGAATTTAAAACCAAATTGTAATTTATCAGAAAATAAATAAAATCGGAATTGTGTACACCAATTGAATAGTTCACAAAATATAATATACCTTTCGAAGTGTATTGAAGCATCGAAAATCGGAAAAAGTTTTACGTGGAAAGGCAAGTTAAAACGCCAATTAAAATATCAATTAAATATTTATATATTTTTATTTTTTTAAATGAAAAAAATACAAGACAAAAAAGTTTTAAAATAATTAAAATTTACATTAATTAATACAATATAAAATCAATAATTATACACATGAATAAATTTAAAATTATTCTAATTTAAAGGAAAAAAATTATTTCTTTATTTGTAACAAAATAGTGCACTCCTGAACTTGAGTTTTTATCAAAGAAATTCATAAATATTTATTATATTTACAAATTTAATTAACGAAAAATTGTATTTTTACACCCTGCGAAATCTTGTTCAGCAGACAATATTTAAAACACAACAAAAAAGGGAAATTAAAAGATATATTATAAAACAAATAATTTATGAATCATAAATATTCTTTAAATGAATCACTGAAATAAAAAAATCGAATAAAAATATTAACGGATAATTAAAATGAAAATTAAACAATTTAATTAATCGAAAATTTATTTAAAAGAAGTTTCATTCAAGCATAGAAGAGAATCGTTATCATCAAAAATAATTATATATAATAGTAAGCAAAAATTTAAAGAAAATAATTAAAAAGTACATATAACCGAAATAATATACAAAATGTTTATATGTTCTTAATCTTATTTACTAGAAATTAAACCTTAAATGTAATTGAGAATAAATTAAAATAGAAAATGGATAATGAAAATTATAGGACGTATTTGGTAGGTGTGTCTTGATTTAGAAAACAAATAATTTACATAGTCATAAATTTCTTTAAATGAATCAGTTAAATAGTAAAAAAAACTTAAACAGGTTTTGACATAAAAAACAGAATCAATTTTAAAATAATCAATTTTAATGCTTTTAATAAAATTGAAAAAAAATTAAAATAAAAAAATTAAAGATAAACAAGCTTTCGCTGTATCATACGAAGTTAAGGGATTACATATATTTTGCTTACTTTAAATCGCCAAAATTCAAGAAAAAATTAATTTTAAAAATGTCAAAAAATCATCAAAAATGCAACAAAATCGCCAAAAATTTATAAAAATTCATAAAACTCACCAAAAGACAGAAAAAAATGCATAAACGTCACTAAAATGGTGTGGTGAATGCAGTGCCAATGATGCGAAGCAAGGCCCGCGTCGTTTTGTGTCGATTGGCTATGGATGCAGCGAGAGAATGAGAGAAACTCGGAGAGACAAATGAGCCAAGTGAAACAGATGAGAAAGAAAGAGCGAGAGAGAGAAGAGAGACAAAGAAAGATAAGAGTAAGAGGGACATAAAATGAATTAGGTGAAGAGAAAAGAGAGAGTGAGAGAAAATAAGAGAAAAAATAATTAAAAAAAGAAAGTGGCGCCCAAATAAGGGTAAAAATAAGTGGCGAAAAATTGATTAAAGAAGCCGAAAATTTTTGAAATTTATGCTTTTTTCTTAAGGAAATGTACAAAAAGTATAAAACAATATTCATGGTGCAGTTACAAATTAGGAACATTCCAAATCGGTTTATTTATTTATTTTTTTTATCACAGATTGTAGAATTTATGCCTGAGAAAGCTATAAAAAAATTAAATTTCCGAGTTTTTTGAATAAATTTTTGAAATTTTGAAGGAATTTTTTCTTTTAACATAGAAATCAAAAAGCATATTGTTTTGAGGTCCAAAACTCAAAACTGCTCAAAAACTGTCAGAATCGGTGTAAAAAGGTCAGAAATTGGTAGATTAAATAGAATTAGGGCAGGGGTGCGATCGAAAATTTTTCAAAATCAGAACATCGAGCCCAAAAAATCAGATTTTGGGGTCAAAAATCAGAACATTTTGCAAAATAGCTTTAATTGCTTGTGTAATAATTTTATCAATTAATATAGTTTCAAATTTCGTATTTTTCGCCTCCCATTATCATTTGTAACAATTTGGGGGAGGAAATAAGAAATCGTAAATTTCAGTGCATTTGGGATCAAAAAATCAGATTTTAACAATTTTTTTCCGGCGCATTTTTCCAAAAAACTTTGGTGAACGGGCGAAGGGAGGGGGTCCGGCGTTGCCGATAGGCGCCGCCGGAAAATTTTTTGTAATTTCGTTCTGATTTGTTAACAGATTTTCACCAAAAAAGGCCAATTTTTGCAATTAAAGCCAAGCGACGACTTTTCCTTACATACATTTAAAAACGCTTTTTTTGCCGCAGATTTTTTCAGAAAATTTTGGGGTATGGACAGGGGAGGGGAGGGGGTCCGGCGGCGCCGATAGGCGTCGCCGGGAAAAATTTTGCGATTTTTAGTGCAATTTTAACAGATTTTTGTCCAAAAAATGACCAAATTTTGCCAAAATCTTATATTTTTTTGGTAAATTAGTGACATTATGCCACAAAATTTCAAAAATATGAGTTTGTTTAAGAAATCAGAACAAATTTTGGTTGCTACCCCAAAATCAGAACATTTCTGACAAATCAGAACATTTTTATTTTATCAGATTTGGACCCTCCAAATCAGAACATTTCTGATAAATCAGAACAGATCGCACCCCTGAATTAGGGGCGCGCTTGAAAAGCAACGTTTTCTTCAATTCATTGTGCGGTCTTTAGAAATTAAATTGGATGGAAATGCATTTTAAGATGCTGGCCAAAATAACGATAATGATGCTCATTGAGTATTGCTGCTTGAGACTTAAAACTTGATGAACACAATAAGCCTACATATTAATTTTATAAATTTTATTCTCCTGATATTCTGAATTGCTTTCCACAATTTCGAAAAAATTCTTCCTGTTAATATTCAAATTTTCAAATTGAAGGTGAACGCATCATTTAATGCCACATTTTATGATACGGATTTATAGTTGTTGAAACATTTTTTCTGCGGTTTTTTGATGAGAAAGGCACGAAAAAACTTGCTTTATTCCGACATTTTAGCGACACATTTGTCGCTCGGAATAACTATCTATTTCAGACTTTTCGTATCAAAATATTTACGCGAATAACTCTATAAATTCATTATTTTTTCGAAAATGTGCTTAAAAAGAAAAAATCGCTTTAAAAAAATCGACATTTCAATGCGCTAATTATTTTTTGCAATTATGCTTGCTCGAAAACGTGTATTTCACTATATTTTTATACCTTAAATAAAAAGAAAATATGTTTGAAACTATATTAAATTTATTAATGAATAATAAACATGAATTTTAATTTTAAAAAAATATATATTAACAATTTTTCCACATATATTAGTTAAACTCACAAAAGAAAAATTATAAAAAACTAGGTAAAAATAAATTGCGTAATCATAAAAAAATATAAAATTTGTTGAAAATAAAAGTTATTTCATTAAATTTCAATTTATATGATAATAAATAAATTAATTTTCTGGTGGATTAATTCATAATAAACTTTTTCATTTTATCATTATTTTCGCGGTATATTTGGGGAGTAAAATTGAATGATAGCTTTATCAACAGATAAAGCGATGTTGAAAAATTTTTAGCTACTTAAAAAGACTCAAATATGTTTGATTTAATAAGAGAACAATTTTATAAATTGTAACTTTAATAATTAAAATAGCATTTCATAGAAGAACCAAAATATACAACTCATAAAATAATATAGAAAAAAACGGAGTGCTTCTTTGAGCATGTATTTTCCCAAAGCAAATGATAAATTTAAATTAAATATTTGAGTATTTATAGCTAAAATATTGAAATAAATCGAATATAAACAATTTTTTCGGATTACAAAATAACCTAAAAGCTTGATTATGAGCATTCATCCTGGATAAAATGCTGTTGCTGATGACGTGAGTGAAATAGTGACTTACGGACTTTTTAATTTATTGACTTTACAATAATAATCATTATATTTTATCTATTGTAAAATTAATAAAGCAACAAACTTAAATTATATTTTATATTTGAAAGAATAGTGCAAATACGCGTAAGTATTTACTGGTTCCTTCGGGAATAAAGAGTAAAGCAATCGATAAATTTATTAATAATTAAATAAAAAATAGCCGAATTTTTATATAAAATTTGAATAAAAGGAAACTTAACATTAAATTTGCAATATATAAATTCGTTTTAATAAATATATTGATAACTGGAAGAAACAAATAAAAAATAAGAAACAGTAAAATTTATGTAAATAATAAAATTTGATAAAATATTTTTATAAATGGCAAAAATATATAAAAATGCAAAACAAAATGCCAATGAAGAGATGGAAAAATTGGAAAAATCAATTGAAAATATGGAAAATAATGAAGGTACATACAATTTTGAAGATGAATATGATGACAAATTTGATGCTTTAATTTCGTCGCCATTTTCATAAACTTTTTTTGGTGTCACAAATTCGGTATTTTTGCAGATCATTTCCTTTTTCCAGTTCATTTTTTTGGCATTTAAAAAGCATTGGCGGTTAAGTTAACAAATGATTATTTATTAAAATCCAAAGATTAGTCTTTTTCTTTTAAATTCGTATTTAAATCTTAATTTCCTTTGCTATAGAAAATGTCCATTTTCATTGATTCTGTTTCTCTGTCTTTTTCCACATTTTTCGATTTCTTTTGCATTATTCTCTTTTAATTTTTTTTATAAATTTTTGGTTACTGTATATTTGAAATATTTTAGAAATTTTTATTTTTTCAAGTCGATAATAATTGGAATTTAAATAGCAATTGAAAATTAAAAAAATTTAAAAAATATTTTCATTTTTTTCTCAGCAGCAGAACGAACAATTCAATAAATTCGCATGTCGCAAGTCGACACTTAATTTTTAATATTTTTAATGTATTGTATTTTTGGATTTTAACATTGATTTAAAAAAATTTAACCCTTTTTCTCTTTCCATTTCTTAATTAGGCTGAGATTAATAATCTGACCTATACTTTTTATTTATTAATTTAATTTATTAAATATTATTATTTGTAGTGCTTTTTCTTCCATCAAATTCTAAATGCTGTCTTCACTATGTGAAAATATCTTGATAAATTAGATTTTTAATTTACGAAGCATTGCTTTTGGTATTTATTATTTTATAAAAAATTAATTATATTGTTTTTTATTATTTATTTTATTTTATTCATTCGAGAAGGCAAGAGAAAAATTTTTGATTGACCCTTCATCACCTGACTTGGCTCTAATTTCTTGTATTTATTCCCGACGCGGTCATTTCTTAGAGCATGCCTTCATTTCTAACGTTTCACTCGGTTATTAGATTTAAATTAGGAATAATTTGGCAGGCATTTTTAGTTTCATTTATTCAACTTAATTAAATACTTTTTTTATTGTATTCAACAAAAAATATAGAATTTTTAAATATAAATAAAATTTTAAATTGAAATCTTTTGTTTAAATGAACTTTTATATTCGGTTGATGATGCTTAAGATATTTTTGTTTTTTTTAAAATACTGAGAAAAATTTGTTTATATAATCGATAGGTTTAAAACCGTGATCAATTTTTATAATAGTCCAAATACATGAATCTAAAGTACGCATTTTTCTAGACGTGGTATTTTGATAATTATAAGTTCAATGTATTTAAAATTGACTATCATTATTATTTTTAGATTAAATTTTTCTCTATTTTAAATCACACCTGCTTCATTTCTATTATTTTATTTTTATTTGCAGGTTATCTTTAAAATATTATATAAATATATTTTGAAAAAATTAGTTTGAAATCTCGGATTTGCGTATTTTATAGAGGAACTCCTTCATTCAAATTAATATGATTAATTTTACCTTTATTTGTTTGATTCAAAAAAAAATTCACTTGATAAAATTTCATGTTTATCTAATTTTTTGATTTTGTGATATTAAAAATTACTATTTCGTAAGTGTTGTAGATTTAATCTACAGAAAGACAAATATGACATTTAAAAATAAAATTTTAAAAGTGCGTTTGCGTCGTGAATTTTTTTAAAATAAATCGTATGCAATGTATTTTGATTATTCTTTTTCAAATTGCTGTTTTTCGATATTAAATTATTAAGAATATAAATACAAAAAAAGAAATAAAATTTAATTAATATGTATTAAAGAATTTCTTGAAGAAGTTTTTAAATTCTTTTCGATATTTTTTGCAAATAAAACTTCGTATTTGCAATTTTATTGTATATGTATTATTTGCTGATTTTTACAATAAATAATTAAAAATAAAAATAAAATTTATTTACGTATTTAAACGCTTTTGAAGTTTTGTTTATTTAGAACTTTTGCATGTTTTTCATAGGTTTTCATCAAAAATTCCAATATGTTGGCGTTGGTATTTTATTAAATATTTCTTTCCTTTTTTATCATTTCCTTCTTAGTCTTTGTCTATCATTAACTATGGTTTGTTTCACTTAAAATATTCACCTTTTTTATTTATTATATTTTTTTATTTATATAGAATATCTTTTTACATATATAAATCTTGTGCCGATAGACAAATTATTACTATTGTTTCTTATTTATCTGCTTTATTGTAATAAAAAATATTGTTTTTAAAAAATCAAGAACTTTTTGTTTTCATTTTCCAACACTTTTTTATGTTCGAGAATAAATGTTCATTTTTAATCAGCGCGTTAACCAATCTGGCTTTTATTTCCTTTTTTGATGCTCATGTATAGAACGTAAAATTGTATTAGCTTTATTTTTATTTGATTTATATTACAATGAATTATTTAACCAAAAAAAACTCAATTTTTTATTTCTATGAAAATATTTTATAATTTCGATCGATAGAGGAATTAATTTGTCTCTAGTTAATAAATGTTTTTAGTATTTATCATATTAATCATATCGTCGTTCTTAGAAATAAAATCAGCGTTTTTTTTCATTTCCCATTATTTTTTTTATTATTTAAAAGATTTAATTTTATTTTTTATACAAATCCATTATGAAAAAAGATAAGTTTCATCTGACCTTTTTAAGCCAATATAAATATTCTTATTTTTTATTATTTAAAATATTTTAATTCCATCTTTTTAATTTTTTATATTTCATAATACAGTTTTTTACTTTTATTTGTTTCAATTTTAAATTAAATGAATTCTTTACAATATATTAAAAACATATTCTATAAAAGATAATAACTTTTGTTATCAAAAAACTTAAGGTTCATCTGAAATTTTTGGGCGCAACAAATATAATAAAAAAACGATTTTTTAAATAATATTTTAATGTTTCTTTTTTACATTCCATAAATTGTTTATAATTGAGTCATATGTAGCGAATTAATCGCATTGGGCTAATTATTAATTTGTTATTTTTGCGAGGCAAATATATGTATGTATTCTCCGTTATGAGCGTTAATAGGGGGATTTGAATTTGAAAATGCAATGTAAAATAATTTTTTGCAATGTAAAATTTTATTTTAAATATTAGCAATTTATTGATAAAATTTATATAATCGTATTCGTGATGCCCCTTTGCATCCGGACGGTCAATTTCAAAGAGCAAAAACTTTTATTCAAGATAATTATGTAAAATATTTTATTAATTTCATTTAAATTTATTAGTTTTCATTTATTAAGAATAGAAAACAGATATTAATCCAAATCGGCCATGCCACTCCGCTGGCACAAAAAGGGATGGAGTCCGCATTCGCTAGATTTTATTTATACAAGCAACTGTTTAGGTACGTTATAATACATTATTTTGTATAATATAATAAGTGGGTATTTCTGGAAAAAAATTTTTTAATTATATTTTGTCTTAAGTTGTTCTATTTTATAAAGAAAATATGCTTATTTTGAATTGCAGAATTAGCTAAGAAATTTTAAAATAGCCTATTTGGCAATGTATACCCTATAAGGTGTAAATAATGAATTTTCATTTTATTTTTATATTATCAGTGAAAGGCTTCAAATTGCGAATGAAATTTTCTATATTATTTTAATTCTGTTGTATTATGTTATATGGAAATTTACTATATAAAAAGCAAACAAGTTTAAAATATTATTTGCAAAGTGATTATGCCGAAATAAATGCAATTAATGAGATTTTTTTTAAATGATTTACATAAAGTGAAAATATTTATAAAAATAAAAAATTCTTTATTTATATCAAAATAGAACACATAGATTTTAATAGAAAACTGTTATGACATGGTCAGACTTTAATATACAAGGATTTCTGGCAAACTAAATTCAAATTCAACAAAGTCTTAAAATTACATTATTATTAATTTTAAATAATTAAATGATTCGATTTAGCTTATCAGCGAATTGGAAAAAAATGTTGTCTTACCATCAGCGAAAGAATTGCTTGAATTAACTTTATTATTTTGAGTTTTAAAAATGCATCATAAATGGATATTATTCTAATATAATTTAGATTCTATGAAAGCTATTAAACTCCAAATAAAGGATACACCGACCGATGAAAAAAAGAAAACCCGTGCTAGCATACGTGAATTAAAATTTTTTAAAAGATAGAATCATTAATATTTTATAACGAAAGTTTCCGTAAAATAAAAATTTTATGGTAATTGTTGTTAGATACAACCCAGGAAACATATCCATATTTGTAAGAGATAAATTAAGTCAAGACCTAGAATGGACATTCTTAGAAGACGTCAGTACCTTCAGAATAATTAAATTTGAAAACAATCTATTAAAAACCCAAATATATTTAGCAAGATAAAAAAAAAAATTCATTCCAGTATGTTTTCATAAATAAAAACCTGACAAATGAGCAATATTAAAAAAAGAAAGGTGATAATAAATAAAATACATAAATCAAATATTTTTATCCAATTTTGTTATTCTTTTAACCGAAAAGTTCAAATTAGTTAATTGCAGAAAATTAGAACCATGACCCGGTCTGTAATATCTTCACAAAAATCGGCAGCAAGAAATGAACATCGGAGATCTTCGCTTGATAAAGTCACGAGAAAAGTAATAAATAACAAATTTAAGTATGCCTTAGGTCATTAATAAATAAACATATTAAAATTTAAATTCTCAAAAAATACAATTATTTCTCATTGATACTTGACTGGAACAAAACAAGACGTTTATAGATAATCACAATTTTAACGGAACAATGCCAATTTTTAACAATAAATCATGATGTTTTTTTGTCTGCCATAAAATACAAAAAAATAAAATAAGACAATTTTTTTTTATATTTTTGCCTAAATTTGATCCAAAAATGGCCAAATTTTTTTTCGGTTTATTAGCAATTATTTTCTAGCTTTTTATTTTTTAACATAAAAAAGCTTAAAATTTTAAAATTTTAACCTATGTATATGGCGTTTTACCAAACTTATGAACAAATGCAATAAAAATAAAAATTCACGCCTAGGAAATTATAAATTTTCTCAAGAATTCATCTTCAAAATTTATTATTTTTTTTTCTCAAAAAGAATTTTATCTGTATACTGATTTGTTCATTTAAAAAATTTTTGAATAAATTTTCTCATAATAAACTAAAATAATTTAATATTTGCTTTTAATGTATTTTTCTGGATATAAAATAAGATACATCTTTCACTTGAATAAAATTTTAATCGCTCTACATTTTTAATGTCGTCCTTTCGTTAATTATTTTTCTATATATGTAATTTTTTGCTCTTTTTTTTGCATTTAATTTTAATAATAATAATCGTCAGGCGACCAAAAGTTCTTTAATTTTGTTAATGTAAATTAAATATTATTAATATGGTTTATAAGCAAATAATGCTACTTGTTTAAGCAAAAACCTTATAATAAAAGAAAAATTTTTTTAATACAACATAATATTTAAAAAGAGGAATGAAATATAATTATTAGATCAAAAAATATTTCTATAATCAAACCGTTTCAACCGAAAGAAGAAGAACTAGATGCAAACACGCCGATTCATGAGGCATTAATGAAAGCTGTAATATATATCTAAAATTATTAATTTGGAAAATTTAAAATTAAAAAATAAAATTATTTATTCTCAGTTGAAATAGAAAAGTTATATTACACTGCAGAAGCATTGAAAAAAAAAAGAAATTTTATTAATAATAAGAAACTATTGATAAATACCATTTAAAATATCAGTTTCTTTTAAATTCTTCACCATGAAAATAAATAAACAAAATTTTGTTTAGAAAATAATTTCTGACTTGAATAAAATAAAGTGTGATGCAAAATGCTGATTTACGCAATAATTTTATTTAATATTTTTTTATTAACTATATAATTTTATTCTCTTTTCAAGAAAAAGAAACATTGTAATAAATAAATTAACATAATAAAATTCCATAAATAACTTTTGCATTAATTCATAATTAATTATTTTTTATTATTCATGCCCAAGTGAACGAAGCAACGAAGAACAAAACATGGTGATCATGAGCAAAGAAATAAATAATAGAATTGCAGCATATTTAAAAGAAATATAATAAAAACATAAGTTTATTCAAAAAATATTAAAAATGCATTAAAAATAAATTAATGTAAAAAATAAATAAATATTAAATAACCCAATTGATAATAATAGTCGTAAAAATAATTATATTTTTAAATAAATAACAAACTAAAAATTATTTTAAAATTTTTTGTGTTGAAAAATAATAAAAATTTAATAAAAATTATAAAAATGTAATTGAACTATGTCAAAATTAGTTTTTAGTTTTTTAAAAATTATATTAAATGAAATAGAAATCTAAAGAAAAACCTTTTAATCGATTACGCGGTCTACGACGAGAAAAGAAAGTTAAAATAACAGAATTAAATTTCCTTATTTTTATTATTATTCTCAAATGAATTTCTCACTGTTGAATAAAAAAAAAAAATTTTTATATTTAAAAATTAATTTATTTACAAAATCATATATGATACTGATATAAAAAATTAAATAAAAACTAAATTGTACATAAGACAAACCATAAAACTAAAAACAGATGGACTTTACTGGACATCGAGTTTTTCCGCACATTAATTCAGAAAACATTAAAATTAAAACAATGCCTTATCTAATAATAATAATATTTTTCTGATAAATAACTAATAATTTATCTAAACGAATTTCGTTATCAATTTGAATAGAAGTTTCCAAAATTTATCTAAAAATATCTATTATTAGGTCTTATTTAATAAAGATTTACTATATATTAAAATATAACATAAAAATGAAATGAATAATATATATTTAAAAGAAATGACAAGTTATAATAATGATGTGAAAATTAATTAAAAAATATACTTAAAATAATTTCTCGATTTTAAAGAAAAAAAAAAGTTATAATTTGAAGTAGGGTTAAGCCCCGACCCCGACCCCGAGCCCCCCGACCCGACCCGAGACGTTTTTTGGACCAATCCCCCAACCCGACCCGCGACATGTCGTCCCCCGAGATCCCCGGCCCCCGACTTTTTGCCCCCCGACCCCCCGACACTAATTCGGGGGATTGGGGACTCCGGGCGTTTTAAAAATTTAAAAGTTACGAAAAACTTTCCGGCTGTCCCTATCGGCACCGCCAGCCCCCCAAAACCATCGTGCCGATCGGTAATTTTTCAAAATATGAACACCAAGGCCGAAAAATAAGATGTTAGGGTCAAAAATAATAACATTTAGCAACATTTTTCAAATCAGTAAATTTTTACATTTTATTTGATTAAAATGCTATCAAATTTTAGGGCCGGCGATGCCGATAGGCACCGCCGGGAGAATTTTTTGAAAATTTGAGTTCATTTTGCCCACAGATTTTCACCAAAAATGACCAATTTTTGCGCGATTTTGAGCCAAAATTTTACGAACAAATAAGCTTTTGCGAACCGGCGGTGCCGATAGCTGCCGCCGGAAAAAATAGAAAATTGGGAGTTTTTGGTACATTTTTTGCATAAAAATGGCATTATAATGCAGAATAAAGCAAAAACAAAATTTAAAATTTCACTAATTGAATTAAAGCAAATTCAGAGCCAAAAATTTCCACTATTATAAACGCAATTATATCAAAGTAAATTCTTTTCAACAGGAGATAAAAAATATTACTATATGTAATAATTAGAGCACGGTAAAAAAATTTCCGGGAGCGGGAGTTCAAATTTTTCCGGGAGCGGGCGCGGAAGCGGGAATCCCGTAAAACTCCCGCTCCCGTAAAAAATCCCGTTCACCGAAAAAAGCGGGAGTCGGGAGCGGGAATCCCGTAAACTCCCGCGGGACTCCCGCTCCCGCCGGGCTCTAGTAAAAATGAAAATAAAAATAAATAATTATTATCGTCATGAAAATAAAATTCATAACCGCAAATATTACATGAAGGTAAACAGAAGATGCTGTTAAACGAAATAAAGACCCTGATGACGAGAATAAATCAAAATATTTGAATGACAAGACCTGATAAAAACTAACACTAACTGTAATGTAATAAAGTTAATTAAACATATTTGCATCATTAGAGCCTTAGATTTTAGAAATTCTATATTCTGATAAATAATTCTTAGAGTTATTTAATGTATTAAAAATATTAAATTTGTTGGCTGATTTTGCGATGTACTGAAATTGCTTAAATTATATTTGAAAAAATAACCAATATTCCAAATAATTTGGGCAAAAATGAAGGAAGAAATTGAAATACAAAGAGCACAAGCACCATACAACAATAATCTGTTTGGAAAATGGGACGAGATTATTTTTTAAAGAAGTATTTAAATAAAACCAATAGTGAGTCACAGAACTGCCATTTTAATTTAAAAAAATACCAAAAAGAATAAATTTAAATTGCTTAACCAAATTTGTTCATTCAATATCAATTGCACGAAAAACAAAAAAAGTTATAATATCAAAGAAAGTAAAAATTTTTTGAAAATAATCATAAAATCCTAATTGTACTTAATTTTTAAATTAAACTTGCTTTAAAACTTCGTTGAGCATCCATCATTACACACAGCTCATTGCAAGATCACATATTCTGAGTTTCGATAAGACAATAATTATGCGTTTTTAATTACAAAATTTATTTTAAGTAAAGTTACAATTAAAGCGATAATAATAATAAAATTTACAGGATTTAATCAGTAAAATATAAGATTTTAAATAGTCAACCAATTGCTTATTTATTAGTAATGTTCGAGAGTCTCAGTCTCGACTCGAGAAAAGTCTCGGTTTTTTTTGGTCTCGGTCTCGGGTTTTAAGTCTCGGTCTTGATTTTCGAGACTCGAGACCGAGACTTTTTTACACCCCTAATGATTGGCTTTTTGTTAAGTTAGAATTAATATACTTTTGGTAACTTTTTGCTTCATACCCTTAGTAATGTGCATGTTTCAGTGGGTTGTGTTCTTGGTTATTTTCTTCTTTTTAGCGTTGGATCAGTACCTCTCCAAGTAGTCATTTTTTCTTCTAATTTTTCAAAATTATTCTTTTTCAAGGGAATTTAATCACAATTTTAATAATTAAAATCATAAAATATTGCCATTTTTGGACTAAATTTGTTCACAAAATGCACTGAAATTTTAAAAAAATTTTCACGGCGGCGCCTATCGGCACCGCCGGAACTCAAATACCCTTTATTTTTAAATTGACTCAAAAACCGTTAAAAAAAGTAACGAATTTATTTATGCGTTTTTGAAATGATAAATATTGTACCAAATTGAATCAAAATTAAAAAAAGCCAAAAATTAGTTAAGAATAGAGACAAAAAAAAATTTTTTAAACGATTTTTTAAGCGAATAGGAAAATTTTGAAAAAAGTCTCGAGTCTCGGGTTTTTTGGGTCTCGGGGTTTTCGGTCTCGGTCTCGGGGTCGAGTCTCGGGAAATTTACGGTCTCGAACATCACTATTATTTATCTTCTCATATGAAGCAAAATAAGACAATAATAAATAAAATAAAAATAATTTGGGAATACATAAACGTCAAACCCATCCAGTCTCAAGATTTTTCAATACGAAAAAGACTCATAACCGCGAGGTTCGAGCATCACCTTTATATACATAATGCATTAATGAAAGCTGCTTAAATATAAACTAAAAAATTTAATTTGGATTTTAAAATAAAAAATAATTATTATTAAGCAGTTAAAATAAAAAAATAAGAATTAAATATTCGAAAATAAAAATTTCTGAAATTGATAATAGTTTTTAATTAATTAAATAATTTTGTAATCTGTTTTTAAAGAAACATACGAGAAAAAGCCTGGGTCATGGTTTTAAACTCATAAAAAACTGAATGCCGACAATCAACAGTGCCACGCTCAAAACATTTGGACAAGAAATAATTTATTAATTCAATTTTTGACAATAATACCACCTAAAAGTAGTAAGAAAATTTTTCATAAAATATACTACTACAAAAAGACAATTACCGCACAAATTTATTAATAAATGTCAAAAATAATAAATAACAAATATATTCATTGCGAAGAGTAACTATCTTCACATAGTTTTTTCCCAAATACCCAAACTAATAATTTGTAAATAAATTAATGTATTGTAAAAATAAGAAAGCAACAAGATTTAATTAAGATTTATATTTGAAAAATGCTGCCAACACTCGAATTACAGAACTTATTGCGTCGCGAAACAAGGAGTTTAAAGCAATAGATTAAATTAGTTATTAATTAAATAAAAGTAGCAGAATATTTAATATAATAAATTGAAGAAAATGGAACTAAAAATCAGATTTGTAATATTATAAATTCTTCTATATAAATATTATTGAGAATTTGGTTATATTTAAAGTTTTCTAAACATAATCTAAATAAATAAATTTAAACTCTAGGAAAAGCTAAAATTAATCCAAAAAGAAAGCAACAAGAAAAGATGGAATCTCTACGAGCACATGAAGTATAACAAAAAAAACTATATAACAGAAATTTTTTGTAAAATAAAATTTTGATAATTATTGTTGATAACAATTCAGGTACTCGAAATCATATTTAAAGAAATAAAATGAAGCTATCACCTATAATTGACACTCTCATTCGGCAAGATTTAAATGAAAAACAGAAATAATTTATTAAAAGATATGCAGAAAAATACAATAACAAACAGCAGCATATAAAGTAAACAATTGTATTCCAGAAAAAGTTTATGAATTCATAATATTGGAATAAAATTTACTTTGTTAAGAATATTAAATTTTTCTTATAAAGAGAGCAAGCCCCCTTCATTAAACATCCATGGATACGAAAAAGTTAACTAAAATAAACAAATAAAAATACAAACTAGTAAAAAACAAAAATGTAAAAATATATTTTCTAATTAAATTTAGCACTTTTCGATTAAGAAGATAACTATTAAAATATAAAATGTAAAAAAATTATTTTAATTAATAATATGAAAAATATAACAAATAATATTTTATATTTGAAAATTTAGTACAAGCATTGTTAGAAATGGGAAAATATTTGAAAAAGAAAACATTAAATTATTTTCTAATTTTATAAAAGAAATTATGGAGTTTAAAATTAAAAATTATGTAATTTATAAAAAACAAAAAATTTTACTAGCTTAAATTAAATATTTTCCAGATATAGATTATTTTATGAAGAATTAAGATATATTATTAGATTTAACAAAATATTGTACTAAATTAAAAAGTAGTTTAAAAAATCATCTTTATTTGAGTGAACAGAAATGAAAATTAATTCAGATTTTTAAAACTCATTTGAACTAAAAGTACCGTGATGCTCAAAGAACAAAACCATTGAATAAATAATCTTATATATTCTTAAAATTCAAAAAATTATACATTTTGGTTTTTTCAAAAAGTTTGTATTATAAAATATAAAAACAAATATAATTTTCATATATTGACTACAATCAAAAATGTTAATTAATTATTCACATAAACGGCAATTATATAATAAAAAATGAAAATTTTGAAGGACAGCAGTTGTTTGCCGAGTGGCTTTTCGCTTTTTTGACATGTGAAAATGTTTTGAATTATAAATGCCTTGAATGATGAAATAAATGATTAACAATAAATGAAAAAAGCCCATCAAATAGACATTTTGATAAAAAAATGTTACGAAAAAATATACTTAATAATTGAAAAAATTGATGATTTAATAGAAATATTCAGATGAAAATTTATTAATAATTGAAAAATGAAATTCGAAGTCGGCTGGAATGAGAGTATTTTTCTCTGCCGACAAGCGCAAATCGTTCAGTAAGAGAACCGAGCGATAGCACAATTTAGCCTCATTGTCTCCAATAAAAAATTTCCCATTTAAAGATCGAATCGAATCCTCAAAGAGAAGCTGAAGACTTTGGTCTTCAACTCCTATTGTTTCGATACAAATGCCACAAAGAGAACTAAGAAAATTATAAAAAGAATCCATAGCGATCTAAACAAAAAATTTTAAAAAATAATAAAAAAATTTTATTGATAGAAATGCAATTTTAAAAATAAAATTTTAAATTAATCTTTGCATTATCAGTTTTGTTATTTTTAGAAAAATATATGTTAAATATTTTTTTTAACTAAAACTCAATAAAATTAAAATTCTAAGGATAAAGGTTAGCATAATATATGTGCAATCGGTAAAATATCATTTAAAAAATACTACATTAAAAATTCACTGTGAAATGATTTCACTATAATATTATTAAGCAAAATTGAAAAGGACGATCAGAAGGGTTGCACATGCTGCCCTGAAGGCTTTTCAACTTCATGTTGCCAAATTTGCATAAAAATAATTTCAAATGAATTATGAATTACCGAATATTAAATGATACTTAAAAAAGTAGTCAAATATTTTAAAATTATGTTTTCAAAAATGAAGGAAAAGTTTAAATTCGACACAAACGAAGGTGGGCCAATTTGATGACAAGGGTGCAATGCTATTCGAAATTTCTTTTCTTAATTAAAATTTACAATTATTATCCAAATATATTGCAAATTAATAACGAAGAAAGAGATGCATTTAAGGTGTTGAAATTCAGTGAACTAATTATTAAGGCTTAAATTTTTGATATAAAATGGAAATTTTAAATAATAAATATACTTAATTATGAATAAAAAAAATGAGGAACAATGAGATGGCAACATACACCGATAAAGGAAAAAATTAGGCGAAGCATTGCGCAGTACTTTTATTAATCTAAAATATTTTCGTCAATTACTTTCGTTAAACATAAAAAATCTAAATTATTGAAGAAAACTTGCATTTGAGAATAATTTTCATTTTCAAAAATTGAAAACAGCAATTTTGAAGTGTCAATGAGAATTACCCACAATTTGTATTGGAAAAATTATTTGTGAAGACAGAAAAAGTATGAAATACAATATATTGATAAATAATATTATTTTTTAAAATCTTATTAGGATCACATATATAATTTTCAATACTTTATATATATAAAGGGCCGGTCTAAATGGGTCCGAGGCGGGATTGAAGTCTCGAGACCCGAAATCCGTAATTAATGAATAAACCGCAAAGGGTTTAGAAGTTCTCTGACCCTCGAATACTGAACCAAAATTTTAATGAGTATAAATTAAAGTATTTAAATAATTAAAATATTTAAAAATAAATTCTTATAAAATTTATAGAATATATAAAAATAAATAAATAAATCTATGATTCGCAGCAAACGCATAGTTTTCAAGTGAAAAATAAAAATTTTTAGATTTACTTGATAAAAACTGAAGATAATTCTATAATTTAAGTAAAATAACCTGATAAATAAATAAAAAACAGCAAAATATATGTAATATTTGAGAATGAGATGATAATTAGAAAGGAAATATAATCGGCAGGAATTTAAATTTATCAATTGACTAAAGTCATTTCATTTTCTCTTTCTTTTTACGGAATACCATAAATACATTAATAATATCTCTAGAAGAAAAAATTCTCAATTTTAAATTATTATAAAAACGAATATAAAGAAAGATTTTATATTGACAAGATAACCAACACGATTATGCAAAAGTAAAAACCTAATTAGTCAAAATTTATTTATCAAGATTAAATGATAAATTAGAAAGAAAATTATTCAATTACAAAAGGCGTGAAATAAGAAATATAGATTAATAATTGATATTTGCGATGAATTTTTTTTTAAACGAACACGAAGTTTAAATTTTTAGAGATGGTCTGCAAGAAAAAAAGTTTGCATCTTTTGCAGATAATTCTGCAAATGCTGTGAGAAATTGCAAAAATTTGATTTGTAGAGGTGTACTTTTCAATTTTCTTAATATTTTTCTAAAAAATTATGTAAAACATAAAAATCCCAACTAGCCATAATGATGCATGCAGTCGACTATAGTCAGTTCATTTAAAATAGAAAAAAGTAATTAGGAAAAACAAAATGAATTATTATGCGTTCCTGTTCAAATTAGACATACTTTCTTTTTTTTTGGTTGCAAGAGTAATGGACAAACATAGGTCCTCGAATATTAAAAACTTATTTATCAAAATTAACATATCTATGTACCTTTTATGAAGTATCTACAAGGATATGAAAATTTAAAAAATGGATTATTCGAACCATTTTTAGACGAGGACCAGGAAAAAACAACTGAATCGTGGAACATCAGAAAATCTCAGTTTGATAAAAATTATGAATATTATTTGAATGCTTTCTAAAGGAATTCAAGATTATTTTTTATTTTTATGCGTTTAATGAATAATTAAAAAACAACAATTACAATATTTAATAATTTAAAATGACTCAATTAAGAGATTTAAGAGTAATATAACCAGCAAAAATTTGTTTAATTTAATTCTTTTAATCAATTATTTTATATATTGAGTAAAAATAAATGATTATAAAGTCAAGTTTTATAAAATGTTTGTTTCTATTATTAAAATATAAAATTTTATGAATTAAGTTTTACAAAAAAAGTAAATCATAAAAAAGAAAAGAAAAAATAAAATGAAATTTTAAAAAATAAGGAAAATTATTTTTGCAAAATATTAACAAAATATAAAAATGCAATAAGCTAATTCTAAATAAGTCTGAAGTTGTTGGTGTATCAGATTGGAGAGCAGTATTATTTTTATAATTATTGAATCAATAGTAAAAAGTGAGCAGTGCCAGCGCTAGTGTCCAAGGGATAGTACCATGACCTTCAAAAAAAGCTAAAAATAAATCCTTGGCAGTTGGAAGCTTAAATTAAATGAATAAATTATAAGAAGATAAATTTATTATTTAATCTAAATTGAAAATTTATATATTGTTTAATAGTAAAATTTTTTTATTTCACTAAATATGAGATATTTGTAAAGGATTAAAATAATTATTAAATTATTTAAAATATAGCAAAGCTATAATGTCACTGTGGGAGCATTGAAAATAAAAAACAAAATTTTATTAATAAAAGAAACGATTGATAAATACCATTTGGAATTATTATTATTTTTAATTCTTCACCATGAAAATAAAATTAACAAAAAATAAAAATTTCTGATATTGATAAAATAATGTGATGCAAAATGCTTTATTTTTCATTTATATAAAATGAAAAATATGGAAAAATAATGCAAATGTTGCATAAATTGTTGCATTTAATGTGCATGAATATCGGCCTAAACAGGTCAAGCAATTGTGAGAACAATACTTGCCCCATTTTTGGACGTAAAGTTCCTAATAGATGTATTCACATAAAAAAAATATCGGAATCAACTACGAAAATACTTTCTGTTCCATCGCACAAGAAAAGATGAAAAATTAATAAATTTCCTCATATCCAAACAAATTAATCAAAAACATTTGCTTATCCCACTTTTGCAAATGTTTATTATTTGAAATTAAATCCGTACCTTGATAATTAAAAGATCAAAAGCAAGTTTGAAATATTGAATTATGTTGATTTATTTAAAAATTAAATTAAATTTTGAATTATAAAATGTTTGTGAAAATGAGTAGCCTTCACAGAATGCCTTGTCGAATTATCATTTAAATATGAGTTAAGCAAAATTGATATTTTTTAAAATTACTTATAAAAATGTACCATAGAACCTAATTGTTAAAATTTTCAAAAAACTAATCAACACGAAAAATACATAAACTATTAATAATGAATCATTAAAAAAATGAAAAAAAGCAACAGCTTTGAATGAAATAAATGCATTAAGATGAGTTCAGAGAAAAACACGAAATCACTCCTATTTTTATAAAACATAAAGCATTATAATGACGATAAATGAAGTAAATAATTTAATTCTATAAATAATTGCGAACAATAAACATTAGTTAATAATTTTCAAAGAAAGTTCATCAAAGTGCTTTGCATTTCTTCTTTATCAAACAAGGTTAAAATTGATATAAATTACATTTAAATAAATTGAATTAAAATTCACATCGTTTTGTTGAATTTTCAACATATTCTAAAAAATATTAAAAAGGTGAAATTTTTTAAATCAAAAACTTGATAATTCCTAATCTTAAGGCGAACAAAAGAAAAGAATTTTTGTTAATATATTAAATAATAATAGCAATCAAACTTTATTTAATGGTATTAAGAAAAAGAAAAGAAAAAATCGCTCTTTAATTGTACAAATTCACACGGAGGAAAAAATTAATGGTCGCGGATTGCCGCAAAAAAATTGTATTAAAAGAATACATTAAATAAATTAAATTATTCTCTAATGAATCAATTTAAGACCACAAAGCTTTTTTAAACTTAACAATAATAATGGACGAAATAATTTTTTGCCACTAATATGCGAAATTGAGCGACGAGAACTGGTTAAGTAATTGAGAGAACAAATTTAATCTAATTTTCTTTACATTTAAAGTGCATGAATTGCAGAATTTGATAATTGAGACTTCCTGTTTATTGTTACTAAAAAATTGAATTTACTAGAAAAAACCCAAAATTAGTAAAAAAAATTTGCAAACTTATACTTGCTGATGATTTTCTCCAAAGTTTTTAGATTTTAGGGCGTATTTTTCCAAAAAATTTCCATCTTTAGGGGGTGTATTTTTGATTTTTTTGTGAAATTGCCGAAATATGGATGTCAAATATGGAAATATGGACAAAAGTCTGAAATGGAAAAATATGGAAGTAAAAAGGCATCCTAGAAGCATCAAACCAAGCTAAAAATACTATAGCGAAATCTGGTTGCAGATTCGTTATCAACACTAAAAATACCCTTAAAAAGAATTTCCAGCTTAATTTGGGTGAAAAAATTTTTCACTCAAAAACCATGTGGTCCCCGCCCCTAAGGTCAATTCCCAAATCAATTTTATTTTTCTAACCTTTTCCAAAAAAGTATTATAAATATGAACTAAACAGAAGTAAATAGAGCAAAATTGCGGATTTTTTGAGCTTAATTTTCGAAAATACCCTTTCAGAACCAAGTTCTAAGTTTTTTCTGAAAATTCGAATTTATCCAGAATTTCTGGAATAAATTTTTTCATGGACTGAAAATCCGCATTTTCTGGTAATAAATTTCAATTGTAAAACATGGAAAGAAAATTTATTTAAGTTACTAGAATAATATTTAATAATTTTTTTATTATTATCTATCAAATTAAGAGTTGAAGTCCCATCATTTTTTTCATTCTCGTTACTGTTTCACGAGAAGCTTGACAGGCTCTGAAAGCTGACATTAATCAAAGTGTAATCCATCGTCGTTATCAAGACTTACGTTCATTTGTTGATTGCTCATTTGTTGCTTGTTTAAATTTAGAATTTTTTCAAAAAAAAAATTTGAATTTACAATTATAAAGTTAAAATTTTTAATAAAAATTTTTAATAAATAAATTCTATGGTTGAATTTACAGCAATTAAAATATTTTTACCGTATAATTTGTTGTTTAGTGTTGTGTAGGGCAATCATTGACCTATTATTTATTTATATTGTATGCATTCCTTTTCCTCTTCCAAACATTGTACTCTGTACCCAATCAATAATGCCCTCCCACAGACCAAGTGCATAAATACCCGTCACTTCTTCTCTCCCTCGTCTCTTCTCCCATTCATTATTCAAACTCATTTTCCTCCTCCGACTTCTCTCATCACTTCTCATTTCTTTTTCATTTTAATTATTTGTTGTGTAAAATAAAGATTTTACAAAGACACAACAAAATGGCGCAGTCAGCCTAGGTATTTAAAATCATCAAAAAGCAATTGGCAGCAAGTCGAATATTCTGTAATTCTAATTTTATTCGAACACAACACTCATTTCGCCCTTCCTTTTCCCGTAACACATCCTTACTGATCGTTAAGTCGACAAGTAGACCGCTTACGTAAACAGTTAAGGAGAAGGCTTTCTTGAAATCACAAGCCGTAAAAAGCCTCTGTGATCACTCTTGGAAGTAAAGCCGGAATTGGGAACACACAAGTCAAAGCGACCGCTGTGTGCAGCTCAAATTCGCAACTTCCCACTTCAAGGGCTTGTCTTTTCCTATTCACATATCAATCACCATCATCACTATCACCGAACTTGCCTGCCAATTAATCACCATTCAAATTTAAATCACTGACGGCCAAATCACTCATTTTTCATTTCAAAGTCTCTCTGTCATGTCAATCACCTCGGAACAATTAAAAGCCATTTTGGCTGACCAACAAAATCAATTCGTTAAATTACTACAAAATATGCAATTAAACACCGGCCAAGGACAGCACAATCAAGCACAGTCCTCTGATATGGACTTGTTTTGTAAATTGAGTGGCCAAATTTCGGAATTCCTTTACAGTCCAGACGACAACCACACGTTCGAAGAATGGTACGAACGATTCGGTCCTTTTGTCGAACAGGAGGGAAAGCAAATGTCGGATCAAAGTAAGGCGAGACTCATTGTGAGTAAGTTGGGACCTGACGAGTACCGCCGCTACACGGAAGTCATACAACCAAAAACACCGGATCAAGTCGGTTTAAACGAGACTTTAGCAAAGTTGCGACAAATTTTCCCCGAAACCAAATCGATTTTTATTAAGCGCTTCGAGTGTTTTCAGCTAAAGTGTCAACAAAACCAGGACGTTCTCGCTTTTGGCTCAACAGTGAACGCGATGGCCGAAAGATCGAAGCTGGACCTGACCAAAGATCAGATCAAATCCCTCATTTTTGTGACAGGTTTGGGAGATCACAACATGGAGTTGCGACATCGGTGTATCAAATTGCTGGACAACAACGCATCATTTGATCAGCTCCTGTCCGAGTGCAAGGAAGTCATTGCCCTTCGGCAAAGTTCAGCCGCTCTTTCCAGCAAACAGGATTTCAATTCAAATGCAATCCAAATTCGTCCGCATAAAATTCAGGACTTTCCAAAGAAAAGAACACCGTCGCACTCACGCACACCGTCGCGCACAAGTTCGTGGTCCAGTCAACCAAACAACAACTCAAACACCCGGCATGGTGGAGCGCGTCAATCAAAGACGTTGCCAAGCAGTCCATGCACACGATGCGGTTGTCAACATTGGAATTCGGATTGCCGGTATCCGATTACGGTAAAGTGTCACAATTGTGGTAAGACTGGGCACATTTCAACCATTTGTCGGGATCGGAAACCCAAATCAAATAATTTTGGCAAAAACACCAATGTAGTTGAGTGTCTGCACATCACACCAACCGAACGGCAATGCTCATGGTCAACAGCAAAAGTCGAACACGAGCCGTACATTGAACAGGACGTGGAATTTGGTACAAAGAGCGTAAAAATGGTTGCGGACACCGGGTCAAAGTTGACAATTTTGACAAAGGTAACATGGCAAAAGCTGGGTAAGCCGAAGTTGTTCAAAACAAATTTATGTGGTCGATCATATACGGGCGACATTTTCCAATTTATAGGCAAAGGCCAAGCTTATGTTGCTTTAAGCGGTGGATGTCAACTGTTGTTGGAGTTTTATGTGACGGACAAAGGCTCCCTGGATTTGCTCGGAGTTGGTTGGATCCGCGCATTCGAGCGAGAGTACAACCGCCCCGTCGCAACAACATTGCCATTTCACCACACAACGAACAGCATCCAACACATCAACAACTGTGAGCCCACGTCAGAGCAGCTCAAGGACAAATTGCAAGCACAATTTCCTAGCGTGTTTGCCAATGGTTTGGGGTTGTGTACCAAAGTTCAGGCACAACTCAAACTCAAAGAAAATTCAACTCCGGTTTTCTGTGGGGCACGTCCGGTACCCTTGGGTGTTCAAAATGATGTTGACACCGAGTTGGACAGATTGATCGAGTTGGGCGTTCTCAAAAAAGTCGACTACAGCAGATGGGCCGCACCAATTGTGGCAGTGCGCAAGGCAAATGGAAAAGTGCGCATATGTTTCGACTTCAGCACCGGACTCAACGCGGCACTTGAACCACATCATCACCCGCTTCCACGGCCTGAGAAACTTTTTGCTCAATTAAATGGCGCAAAAATATTTTCCCAAATTGATTTTAAGGACGCTTATTTGCAAATTAGCGTTGATCAACAGTCGCGTCAACTTTTAGGCGTTAACACTCACAAGGGACTTTATCAATGCCAACGTCTGGCATTCGGAATCAAAAGCGCACCAGGCATTTTTCAATGGACAATGGACCAATTGGCAGCCGGAATCCCTGGTGTTGTTGGCTATATGGACGACTTCATCATTGCTTCAAGCACAGTGAACGAGCATTTTTCAACAATTTTTAAATTTTTTAAGCGAATTCAAGAATTCGGGTTCCGAATTCCAAATGGACAAATGCAAATTTTTAGTTAAGGAAATCAAATTTTTGGGTCAAATTGTTTCGTCCGATGGCATCCGTCCTGATCAAAACCGAACACGAGCACTGCAGGAAATGCCAGCACCGACGGACATCACAACACTCCGATCATTCCTCGGCGCAATCAATTACTATGGCAAATACATCAAAAACATCCATCAAATCAGAGCACCATTGGATGAGTTACTCAAACAGGGAGTTGAATGGCAATGGAATGAAAAGCACCGCGAAGCTTTTGAACAAGCGAAATCAATTCTTTTGTCCGATTTAGCCTTAACGCATTACGACCCAAATTTGCCAATTATTGTCACAGCTGACGCCAGCAATAAAGGAATAGGCGCAACAATTTCTCACCGTTTTGCGGACGGGAAAGAAAAAGTTTTTCAACATGCTGCCCGAACATTGTCAAAGACGGAACAGAATTATTCGCAAATTGAGAAGGAAGGACTGGGACTCATTTTTGCAATTCAAAAATTCCACCAATACATTTTTGGTCGAAAATTCATATTACGCACTGATCACCGTCCACTTCTTGGGATTTTTGGGTCCAAAAACGGAATCCCGATTTTTTCAGCGTCTCGTCTACAGAGATGGTCACTGATTCTACTGAATTACGACTTCAGCTTGGAATTCGTTCGCACCGACAACACTGGACAGGCGGATGCACTGAGTCGTTTGATCAGCGAACAGCGCAATTCCGCAGCAAGCGAAGACATGGTCATCGCTCAGTTGTGTGCAGAAACTGAGTCGGAAGTTGAGCATCTTTTGAATGTGCAGTTGGAACAACTTCCGGTGACAGTAGACGAAATTCAAACAGCACAACAGGACGACGAATTGATCAGGGAAGTGGTCAAATTTACTCAAAATAAATGGCCAAACCATGGCATTAATCCCGAAATCAAACCATTTTTCTCTGGAAGGCACAAATTATCAATTGTTTCAGGATGTTTGGTGTTTAATGGTCGATCGGTCATACCCCCATCACTCAGGCACCGCGTTTTGAAGGCACTTCATTTGGCACATCCAGGAATCGTTCGCATGAAGAATCTCGCGCGAACTCTTGTGTACTGGCCTTCGATCGATTCTGACATCGAAGAAATCGTGCGAAAATGCCGCCAATGTCAAGAAGCAGCAAAACAACCGCAAAAACAACCGCTACAACCATGGCCAACAACAACACAAGTTTTCCAACGTGTTCACATTGACTTGGCAGGACCTTGTAGCGACGGCAACACGTATTTGGTAATTGTAGACTCATTTTCGAGGTGGCCAGAAGTGTTTATGCTTCGCCACACGTCATCACAACACGTTATTGAGCAATTACAATGGCTTTTTGACCGATTTGGCATTCCAAAAACATTAGTTTCGGATAATGGTCCTCAATTCACTTCATCCCATTTTAAAGATTTTTGTGACAGTAACGGCATTTGTCACCTCTTTTCACCTCCATATCACGCACAGTCAAACGGAGCAGCCGAAAAGTTTGTTGATTTCTTCAAAAGACAGTTGAAGAAATGCAGTGGGGATAAAAATTGGTTGAAGCAATCACTTTTGTCTTATCGCTCAATCCCAATTGCAGTCTTAAACAATCGATCACCAGCAGAATTGTTCCTCGGCCGACCACTGCGGACCAAACTTTCGCTCATGAAACCGGAACGGCCGAATCCATTCTTCCGAGGCCCGTATCAACAAAGCATGGCACAACAGTTTGATAAGAAGCATGGAGTCAAAAGGGTAGAGTTTAACATCGGCGACAAGGTGCAATTCGTAAATTACCGTAATGGAAAAACACTGTGGTTATTTGGGGAGGTTGTCACCAAAAAGGGACTAATTTTTTGCATCCGTTCCCCACAAATCGCAAACAGAATTGTCACTCGCCATGCAAACGCCATGCGACTCACTCAAGCATCGGGCACTGATCAAACATGGCCAAATTTTGACGAAGAGCCCAAGAAGAACCAATCACCCGTTCGAGCACCACAAATTCAGCGAAATGTCACACCAACACCACCAGCCGAAAGAAATCACGATCAATTGGAACAGAACGAAGAACAAGAACGGAACCAACAGCAAACACCAGTGCTTCGGCGATCAGAAAGAGCTACAAAGCGTGTCCGTTTCCTGAGTCCAAGCATGACGGGACAACGGCACAATATTCGCCAGTGATCAGACTTTTAAGAGAGGGAGGTGTTGTGTAGGGCAATCATTGACCTATTATTTATTTATATTGTATGCATTCCTTTTCCTCTTCCAAACATTGTACTCTGTACCCAATCAATAATGCCCTCCCACAGACCAAGTGCATAAATACCCGTCACTTCTTCTCTCCCTCGTCTCTTCTAGATTATTTTTATATTTTTACTTTTCATATTTAACTTTAGAGGAAATATTTTGTTTTTGAAAATTCAAAAATTTGACTGTAAGATAAGTAAAATGTATTTTTATAATTTATTATTAGTACTAATTTTTACATTTTTTGAAAACCATTATTATCATTGATTTAATTATTTTCCTTTTCTTTAAATCTTTAAATCCTTTACGATTCAATGTCAAGCGGGGGGAAATTTGGGCAACGGGAAGTTTTGGCAACAAATGAAGGCTTTATAAAATAAAAATATTTTTAATTGTCTATAAACTTCAGCCATCTAATCTAAAAGCAAGTAAATTTTAATCAAGTTAAGAATCGAAAGTTTTTGAACGAATTTCCGCTCAATTCACCATGCTTATTTTGCTAGACTTATTACATTCAATTAATTCTAATTTTTTTAATTTTCAAGAAAATATAAATTTGAAACACTGGGGTTGTTAAAATTTACTAAATTTTAATTAGATTTATAAAATTTTTAATACTAAGTTTATTTTATTTTTTGAATTTCCTCCCTATGGTGCCCAAACTTCATGTCGCCAAATCAACAGCCAAAATTTGTGTAATATATTTATTTTAATAAGTGAAAAAATTTTAACAGAGATTCTTCCTGAATAAACTTCAATTTTCACTCATCAAAGTGATAAACCACATCAAAGACAGAATACTCATTACGAAAGAACACCTTAATTATATTTAATATTCATTACAATGTTCTGCTTTAATTGATTTAAATTTTAATCTCTTATTTTATTTATTTAAAATGTATTGAAATTTATTTATTAATTCATTTTTGTACTTGCGAAACTCAGATCATCACCTCTTCTGGCTATGTTCGGCAAATAATTACTTTTTTAATGCATCCAATATTAATTTTATTGATTTTTTCTATTAAAGAAGAATAAGAATATATAATTTTGTTACATTTACTAAAATGATATTCATTGATTTAATTATAGTTTTACTTGAATGACTTGATTAATCAATTGATTAGGTTGTTTTTCCATTTTGGCTAAGCAAAAGGTCATTTAAAATGATAATAATTTTTTAATATATATTTTTACATTTTTATTCCGTATATTATGATTTCTAATATTAAATGTTAAGTAGATCAAACTTTTTTATTTCTTTTATTATGTGTTTTTATACTTTTTTATGAAATAAATTATTTTATACCCGATATATTCGTTTATGGATCGGCTTTTATCGTTAAACCGTTTCTTTCTTTCATTAATATAAATTTAAGATTTTGACATTTGTGTATGCTATTTTAATAACATAATCTGCTGCTATTCAGTGAAAATGAATAAAGAAAGATAGTTTATTTTATTTTTTTTTTATTCAATTATCTTATTTTTTCCAATTCTAAAAAAATATTATTTGTTCCGAATCCATTATGTGTTTCATATATTTAAATTGAATATCATTTTTATTAATTTGATTTTTTTCACGGTTTTTTTCTTCAGCTTCATTTATAATTTAATTACAAATATATTTTTTCAGCATAAATCCGCTTGAATTTTCATTCTTAAATTTTATAGTTTTCCTCCATATATTATCATGTATCCTCCATAGAGTTTAGCATATGCTTTTTCGAATAAATTTTGCTAAACAATGTCTAATTAAAATTAAATTGTTTTTATATAATTAAATTTAATAAATGCATCTGTGATTGAATATACAGCAATTTTAAATGCTTTTTATATTGTAATTCTTTTTTGATTTTTTTATCTTTTATTTATTTTTTATTATGTTTATTTTAAATCCCTCGAAATCGAGCAATGGGGTTTGTGGAATTTGGATGTGGATGCTCGAACTTCGCGGAGTAGTATTACAAAAAATTATTTGTTGTGTTGTTTCATCTTAATTAAAAAAGATATTTTATCATTTTATATTTTACTCCTATTTTTCGTAATATCTTTTCAATTTATAAAAAAATTGTTAAATTTCAATTTGAAAATGATTCTTTTTTCACATTTTATTTTATTTTATTAATGGGATTTATAAACAGTATTTATATTTATACTCATAATTATTTTTATATTGTTTTTTATAAATTAGGTGTAATTAAAAGTTGTCTTCTTAAATCATCTAGATCAAAAGCAATCCTTCAATTCTTTTAAACTATTTTTTTTTTGATTTTCCAATAAATAACTCAATTTCTTAACAGATTTTCATCAATAATTAATAACAAAATAAAAAGAAAGAATTGTTAAAAAAATGCCCAATGTTCTATATTTGGAAAATTTTCCTTTCCCTTTCCCAAATTTCATAAATAATTTTAGCTCGTGTTTCATTCTTACCAGTGCAAATGTTTTGCGGTTAGTACCTACCGCAGTTACTAAAAAATCAAATTGTTTAATAATTATTTTTAATATTTATTCATTTATTAGTGTTTTTGTTTATTTGTTTTCATTTTATTTTTGGTTTCATTATAATAGATTTTCAAAATTACTTATTAACGTCGAGCAGTGATTGTAAATTCCACTCATTATTATGAACGATGTTTCATGAATCCAAATTTCCTTTTTTATCGGTATTTCACAAAAGAGAAAAAAAAATGTATTTTCTTTATTTTAATTTACATATATTATTTATTTTTATTTAATAATTAATTGGAAAAAATAAATTATTCTTTTTGTTTTTTCTAAACTAAAATCATGCTTCTTCCAACGACCTATCTTGTTAAGAGCATTGATCATTTTAATTATTTCATTTTTAAATTTTTATTAAATTTAGTGTTTGATTAGAAAATTTTCATTAATATTATTTTAATAGTGATAATAAAACCTGATCTGAATTTGTTCATTTTTACGCCATTTTTCATTTTAACTTAAGAAACTTCGTTATTTTCTGTATTAAATATGAGACTATTTTTTTTGAATACAAAAACTCTTTAATATCCGCTTCTTTATTTTGAGTTTAATTGCAGCCCAGAATGTTTTTTTAATTATTGTGGTAATGGTAAAAAACTCATTTATTAACTAAATGAAAGCAATCGTTCATTGATATTTTACAGTTTAATAAGAAAACTGATTTTTAAGAAATTCAAAAAATATTGAACTTTTAAATATTTATAAAATATGTGATATTTTATGTAAATCGTTGGGTGCTTAATGAATTAAGGAACATTTATTTATTATTTTAAATGCATATTTTTAGACAGTTCCTAAATTGTTAATTAATTGTCTCAGCAAGAAGATTTGTTATAAATATGATCAGTAATTGTTATTTTAGGGTTATAGATTTTTATTTAGAATTACTTTTAAATACCTGTTTATTTATTTGCTTTAATAAACTTATTTTATTTATCTGATAAAATTCAGCTTTTATTTATTCATCATTTAATTTGTGTTATCAATTTCGATAATTAATTCTTTTATTTAATTAATTTTTAAATCATTTTTAAAATTAATTCATAAGGCATTACGGTATTATTTGTGTATTTTTCTGACTCAAAGTTCGGTTTTTAACAATTTTTTTAGTTATACGATATCAATTTTAATTTGTCTTTTATTTTCATTAACCTTTTTATTAAAATTCACTTGGTGATTCGTTCAGTATCGCATTGAGAAGCTCCCTCAAATTTTCAATTTTAATTAATCTACTAATAATTTATGTGATACTTTGGTTAAAATATTATCTAATTTATATCATTCATTACCTTTCAATTGAGTTGATTACTATTTTGTAATGAAATTTTAAAAAATTGAATTTCTGCTTTAGGACAATCAAGAAAGCTTTAAAATATAGTATTGCTGCAAGTTATTATTATTTCAAATATTAATTTTTATAAATGGAACAATATGCAAGTTGCTCCGGAGTAACTATTTTTATAAAAGAGATAATTTTTTATTTTCATTAATAATTTATTCCATTTGTTTGAATAAATGAAATTTACCAATTTTTCATTGCATTAATTTTGCTAAATATATTTGTTTTTTTCTAGTTTTATTTCAAATTTAATTGTTCTGAATGAGTATCATGCTTTAATATATATTTTAAAAAGAATTAATTTTGTTTGATGGAATGATGTGATTTTTCTAATTTGCATAATTTCACCACCTTTTGCATCTTTTTCAATTATTTCTTATTATACATTTTTTCAATATAAATTGTTTTATGACTTTTTTTTTCTGTGCATCAATGTTTTAAGGATATTGATTATGACAAAAATATCATGCAAATTCTATTATTTTTTTATATACTCGTAAATCGATTCCCTCTTTTCCCAACTGTGAGAGTGAAAACGGTTTTAAAAAGATAAATATTTATAAAATCATATGAAAGTTATTCAAATAATATTTGTATAAAATTATATAATGTTTTCTTGATTATTACATAACCAACTAATATTATACAGCTATTTTTCTCAAGGTTTGACTTTACTAATACGTATTGAGTTCTATGAAACTATTTTCAATTTTAAATAAATAATGTTTATTAATTTATAATATTAGTCAAAGAGATGACTAATCGATAATATATTTTTTATTTATTGATTAAAGATTTGGTGTTACTGCAAATGAACTCATTTAATTTATTAATTTCTCTTCGTTTCCATTAAAGTGCTCAAATTTTGATATCCGAGTAAATGGATTCAAGCTGTGCTTCTTCATCATTTGGACTCATTGATTTTAATTTTTGTCCTTTTTTATAATACATTATTTAAATTTGCCACTAATTTGCGTTCAGATATACTTAAAAGTGATCATTTAATTAGGCAAGCAATTTACCAAAATTTGCATCATTTGTTGCCTTTAATAATGGATTAATTTCATTAAGGCTAATTAAAAAAGTGTTGTTAACTTTGGGTTTTTATGAATTTTAAAATTAAATATTTATTTCATATATTATTTTTATTAAAATAAATGATTTATGTCTGATTAAAAAATGAAAATCTTTCAGATTATTATTACAGAGTAATTGTCATGAATGCTTATTAGCAAGCTTTAGGTTTTCTATTAATTATTTTTTTTACTAAAATCTCTTTGTGCATCTGTTCGGTTTTTAATTCTAAGCTCCTTTGATTATTTCAAGAAATAATTTATATTTTAATTTTTCTTTTTTTAAGAAAATGCTATGAAATTTATCTTTTTTATAATATTTACTTTTATTTTTCAATTTTTTTATTTAGAAAATTGTGTTTCATTTTGCTATCTTCTAGCGAACATGATTATTTTTATAACTATTTTTTACATTTGTTTTTTAAAATATTTTGATTCAATTCTCTCTTGTCAAGAGGGCTTTTAATTTTTCATTCATTCAGTTTTATTTTATGGCGAATATGCTCGATTTCGGCACTCAGCTGGTTGAACGCATTCAACTTGGATTCACGAGCCAACATGAACAAGATTTGCGCCTCGATTTCGTTCATCTTTGCCTTGAGCCATAAAAATATTTCTATTTATATTATTTTAAATAAATGTGTTTTTTTTAAATTAAATATTAATAATATTTTTCATTATAGTATTTTGAAAAGTGAAATAATTTTTTTAAATTGTCTTTTAGTTCTTTGAAATTGCACCGGGGATATCACCCCTTGCAATTGTTCAATGCAATATACCAAAATGAAAGTTGATAAAAACAAGTATTTGCCTTATATCCTGCAAAATACACCCAATCAAATAAAATTTAGTGAATTTATTATCCCTTCACTTTATCTATAACCACTATAATTAATAATTTAGAAGGTTACTTACCTCATTTTTATTTATTTTTAATTTATTTAGAATTATCGTATTTTATCCAATGTCATATTTTATCAAGTAAAGTTAAAAATATTTTTTTCCATAAATGCTATTAACTTTTTAAAATTTATTTTTGTAATTTTTCTTTATTAAATAAAATATGTTTTGTTGATGTTCATTCAAATATTTAAATTCAATTCTCGTTGCAGGGGTAGCACCTGCTTCAGTTTACTTTCAAGTAATATTTGCTGTTATTAATTTTATTTCATGACGAATTAAGAATGAATTTTTATCTTTTTTCATTATATAAAAAAATACAAACTTTTTCTGGCAGTAATATTTTTATTTTATTTAACATTAAATAATTTTATTCAAAGTATCTAATTACTTTACTTCAACATAAAATATTTCTTGAATATTTTTTAATAGATTTTTTATGATTATTGTTCATCTTATATTTAAAGCTCCAAATTATTGAATTAATTTTTTATTACATGAGAATGAACAGAATTAACACTTATCATTTTTTTATACTTTTTTTGCTTTTAATTTATTCTAATTCGAAATTTTTTATTTATTTTTTGTTAATAAATTATGGATAATATAGACAAAAAATTATCAGCTTTTCTGCGTTTTAATCTAGTTGATTTAATTTAGAAAACGATATTTTTCAATTTATTATTTCACATAATTATTGCTGCTTTGTTTTTATTAATAAAATAATTACCTATATAAATTAAAATATTATTTTTAAAAGTTGTATTCTTAATTTATCCTTTTTCAATTAAATTTAATATAAAGCAAATCTCGTCCTTTTGTTTTGTATGTCGATGGCAAAATTCAAAAAATACAGAATAAATTGATTTAATATTTTTTAATTTTGTTAATTTTTTATTTTTCTCCTTCATGCTTTGAATTGAAAAACTTTTTATTGGCCTATGATTATGTTGCATAATAAATAAGATTTTATTTTTATGGGCTCATCATAAGATGTACATTTCGCTGAACTTTTAATGATAGTTGATGAAACTTAATTTATATATTTTTATCTATTTTGATATGGCAATTATTTCTGATTTTAATATATCATTATTTATTTTAGCTAATTTAAATAATTGACGAGTTAAAAGAAAGTTATGCTATGTACCAACATGATACAGTTATGTTTCCTTTTGTAATACACATTGCTTGTCTTTGTAGTCAATTAAGATTTACAATAAATGCTTGGAGAATTATAATTATTTTGGATTAAATTAAAGAATTATTTTATTATTTCTAATACTCAGTTTTTATCAACTAAATATAAAAGTAAATATTCGCTAATCAAAAGATATGCGATTACCTATAATGTCTTAGTTTTTCTATTATGTTCGTCATTTCTTAATTTCTTATTCATATATTCCATTAGTTTTTAGAAGAATTAACCTTTTATTCATATTCATTATAATATTTTAATTCTGCCTTCTTGAGTCAAAAAAGATTTCGTCAATACCTTTCGTGGATCCTTTTAGGTAATATTTTGCGGTTTAATTCATAAATAATTTATTTTATGACGAATTAAGGAAATCTAAAAATGTTTTCGCAACTTGCATTAACGCAACCAAGGAAATTTAAAATAGTAAAAATAAATTTAAAATTTACTCATTTCGATTTTGTAATATATATATATATGTGGCTGATTAATAGTTAATGAGGAAATTTGAATCATTTTATTTATTGAACAATTCATAGCTGATCACATAATATACTGTTGATTATTGTCAAAAAAATTTGATATTTCAATAAATTGTTTTTATTTTAGTATAAAACATAGGCGTTTTGGAATAGTTTATTAAATATTAATTGGCATGTTGTCGTCTAGATTTTTGTTGCTTCACTCATGCTTCCGTCTATTTAATCAAGATAATTTATTAATATAATTCTTCTTTTATATATAAATTGATTGGTCTTTACTAATTTAATTTAATTGTGTTTTTTGTAAATTAGAAAAACATAAATTTTATGTCCATTTAAATTCGTTAACAAAACTTGAGTTTTATATTAACGTGTCGAAATCAGTTATATTATTTATTTTTATAAAGAATTTTCACTAATTGCAAATCTTCTTTATATCTTCAATTTTTTAATTTATTTAGTAATATTTATTAATAATATATTGCTGATATCAGCATTATTATGTCGTATTACTGTTATAAGACTGTTATAATTTTTATCCGATTTTAATTGAAAAATTTATTTTTATATAGAAATTTATATATTTCATTTTTGTTACGCAATAAGACAAAGAGAAAATTTCAATTTTATAAAATTTATCTTTTATATATACTCATTCCTTTTTATTTAAGCTTATAAATTTTTAGTTTTCTTTTAACTAATTCATTTAAACATTAAAATGCTTTCTTTTGGTATATTTTCACGTTTCCTCGCTCGATGCAGTCAAAATAGGGGCAGTGTTTTTCATAGCTAAATAATTAATTTAAATTAGTGAATTCTAATTTTCGCTAATTAGTTGATTCTTTGCCAAAATTTGAAAATTAAAATATACTATATCTTATATTGAAATTAGATTGTATGCAGTAGTGATGTTCGAGACCGAAAATTTCCCGATAACTGAGACTCGACACCGTGACTTGATCCCGAGACAGACTCGAGACCGATTCCGAGACTTGACCCCGAGACTCGGGACCGATACCCAAAAAACCCGAAACTTTTCTCGAGTCGAGGCTCGAGACCGAGACTTTTTCCAAAAAATGTTCTTACACATTTAAAAATCGATTAAAAACCAACCCTTTGAGGTTTTTCTCACTATTTCTTTGCCTTTTACCTTATTTAAGCTAACATCCATTTTTCTTTTTCATATGATTGACTTTTTTACACCATTTTTTGGTGCTCTTTTTCAAAAAATTTTCGGGAACAGAGAGGTCTGGCGGTGCTAATAGGCGCTGTCGGGAAAATTTTTGTGCAATTTTTGAACAGATTTTGTCCAAAAAATGACCAAATTTTGCGATTGAACTACTTTTTTAAACTAAAAGTAGGTGTTTTGGGTGCCGGCTGTGCCGATAGGCGCCGCCGGGGAAAATTTTGAAATTTTTAGTGCGCTTTGTTAGTACTTTTAGTCCAAAAATGACAATATTTTACGATTTTGATTATTAAAATTGTGATTGAATTCCCATCGAAAATCTTTTTATCATAAAGTTCATCCAAGAGTTTTATGAATAAAATAAAATTTAATCAAATAATACAAAAAATTTTTGGAGCATTGCTTGTTAATAATTAAAAACATTTAAACCTTAAGAAGAAAACGTAATTTTTAATTTTATTCAATTTTATATAAAATTAACTTCATTTTTTCGAATTAAAAAGCATTATTTTTATTTTTCGTATTATTTAATAGCCCGTAAGATTAAACCTTAAAACAATTAATTGTTACAATTTTTGGAATACCATTATTTTTATTAAGCATATTGTTTCAGAATCTCTAGAAGTATAAAATTAACAAGCAAAACAAAAAACAAGCAAATTAGCTGATCAATTAAACCGAAAATTGGTTTTTTACTTTACTTTTTTAATCATTTGAATTGTATTTTAAATAAGAAAATATATATGCTCATTGACAATATAAAAAAACAAATTTACGCTTTACTAAAGAATGATGTGCGTAAAGTTTTCATCACATTAAAGGCGTAAAAACAAAAATTTAAATACCCTTATCTGAAATAGCAAATTTATTGAAACTATTTAAAAAGGAAGCAAAATAAATAATTATTGATTTTAAATATTTATTAAATTTCTTGTTTAAAGAATAATGATAAAAAAATTATGACTTTCTTTTTTAATAAACAATTATTGAAATTAAACAAGGTAATAATTTATTCAAAAAAGTAACTGAACAAGCATTGATCTAGTTCTGTACTCCAGCTTTTCATCATATAAAAGCATAAATACAAATTTAAACAATTTCTTTTAAATAATAACTAAAAGAACTGAATAACCTGGAGTAGGATATGGTGAAACTCAACAAGAAATAAGAACAATTAATCCAACATTAATTATTTGAAAATTAAAAAAAACAAAAAAGCAAAAATTCACAGCCAAAATTACAAAATGTGAAAAAGTTAACATAAAAAGAAACAAATTCAATCAATTACATTCAACAACTCTAGTGGCAACATCATTATGTTATAATCACAAAATCAGCCTTTTTCTAAACCGTCGAATTGCGAGAAAATTTAAACTTAAAAATTCATCTATCTAAAAAATTTGAACCTTCTAATTCTCTAAGGAATATTTATTAGATAAAACATTCAATTTCTTTATAAGATAGTTGAAAACAATTGAAGAATTGCACAAAATTTTTTTTTACTATTTCTCTAAATTAAAAATAAGACGATTTTTAATAAGAACAAATGACATTATTCATTAATTAAGAATTAAATGAATCGAAAGATTGATAATATGAATTTGTAAGTTAAGAAAACAAAATGATTTATAAAAAATAACAATTATTAAATATTTGCCTTTCTACCCCAGAAATATTATACAACCAATGCAAATCTAAATTAAATTAAGAAAATTAGTAAATAAATTTGAAAATATACATTTTAAATTTTTACAGAAACCAAAAATAATTTACAGAAGAAAGTAACCGGTTCAGTAAATAGCAATGAATACTGAATCCGTGCAAGAAACCGCACATTAAAAAACTATGTTAATTTATGGCTGCAAAAATTAATAATAATTAATATAATATTTCTATAAATGATAGACAGATATAAATTAATTTTAAAAATTTTTATTTATATATAAAAAAAGTATTGCAAAATTATAGAAAATATACTTTTATTAAAACATACAAAATTTGATGCATCCAAGATACAGATAAGAAAACGAAAATCTCGATATAATTATGAACCATTATTGTTTTATCGATTATTTTTTAATCTACTTTAGTTACTATTACATGTTCATTTTACATCATTTTATTTATTTGATTAAAAAATTCATATTAATGTAAATTTTTAAAGGATTTAAATTCATTTTAATACTTTTTAATTAATTAATATAATTTTTAATTTTTACATTCATTCATCTTTATTTAGTACAAAATTCATTCCATAATAAATCTTTTCTTGGTCAATTTTATTAAGTGATACTCTAAATGTAAAATATTTAATTCCGTATTTCGCTGGAAGAAAGCATTAATTTTTTTTATTTTAAGCAATTTTATTTTAAAAACTAGATTTGGGAATAGTTTGATATATTTTTGAATTTATTTGTTGGATAAAATTTAAATATTATTACAATTCATTCTTAATACTTTGACAAATTTATTATGCGGACTCAAATTAAAATTAACGTCTAATCTTATAAAAAAGAAGTAATCATAAAAAGATTAGCAAAATAATTCTTTTTATTCACTAAATATATTTATTAATTTGGTATTAAAAGCTGATTAATTTTTCATTATTTTATTTTTCAACACAAAGTCTGATCTTTATCAAATTTTAATCAAAAATACAAACCTGCAACCTTATTGCTCATTTCAATAGCTATAATAGACGAGCCACTCTTACTTTATTTATAAGATATAAAATTAAAATTTTAAGCAATTAAATTTGAATTCATTATTAAAACTTTTGCTGCCACATAATATTCTCCTTACCTGGTTCAGATTCTTTATATTATAATTTTCTAAATCTGCCATTTTTTCATGAAAAAAAATAATAATTTTGAAAAAAAAAATTTTTCTTTAGTGATTTTCCACTTCAGGTCTTGTCATAGCGTGTCCGGGGGGGTTTTGTTCGTTTTTTCTTTTTTTTTCTCGTGATCGTTCATCCTTTTATTTTTTCTTGGTATCATTCGATAGCTGTTAATATTCTCTATTAGCCTGCAAATTTCTTACAAAAACGTTATGGCCAAAAAACCTCCAAAATTGACTTTTTCATGGCTTTTTCGGCGCCGTTTGACATAACTTTTTTTTTTATTTCTTGGTAAAATTTTAATGTTCTTAATACCATTAATTTTGCGTTTTTTAATGGCATAAAGATGTAATTTAAAAAAATAATTAATTACTAAATTCAGTTGAGCTTTCCATAAACTATTGTCTTGGACTTTATTAGGCATCCAATTAACCCCAATTAATTAAGGGTCAATTAGTTAGTGCGTGATTCTTTGGCCCTTTAATATCAAATGCCGATAGTTTATTCCATATCTGTCATGAATTTGATTTTTCAAGTTTTAGAAACAGATTTTTCAAACTTTGTGACAAGTTCATGACTTGAATTCCCATTTGAATTATTCTTTTTTGGGTTTTTTCCGAAAAATTCCATTAAAAATGCAATAAATCGGGAAAATACACCCCTAAGAATTGATAAGAAAAAGTTTAATAAAACACTCCCCTAAGAATTGAAAAATTTTTTCAAAAATTGATCGCCAAAATTTAATTTTTTTTTGTTGATAAAAATTTTAGGTTTATTCAAATTCAATGAATTTTCTTTTTTTTTTTTGGAATTTTGGCAGTTTTCATTAGAAATTCGAATATAAATATTTTATGATTGAGAACACCCGGCGGGACAACAGCTCTTTTCCTTGATAATTTGTTGAATTTTCGATTTTTGGTTCGAGTACAGTGTCAGGGCCCCGGAAACGGCATAAATGATCTCTTATCGATTGATTGATGGCTTTCATTTTGTTTCCGTGTATTTAAATCGATTTTTAAGAAAAATCCAAATTTTAAAAATTTTGACTGTCTGACGATTTGTCCGAGTTCGGGTCCGGGGTTCAAATTCAAATGGATTTTCTTATAAAAGTTTACTTCTTTATTACAATACTAATGATACAGAACTTTATATTAAAATATTTGTATCACTGACGCATTTTCTACTGACGCTTTTTCCGGTCACGCTTGGCCGTGCATTCTTTTGCATTATGCGACAGTTATTCAGGCGTCATGGATTCGCGCAGAACTGAGTTGCTCTATCCCAGGGATTTAGCGGATCGGCCATGTTTTATTTCGTGTAGGCGAATGAATAGCCGAAGGAGAAACGCTCAATTTTGGGTTAATAGGCAAAACCCCCCAAGTAGGCAAAACGTCCGAAATAGGTGAAACATCTGAAGTAGGCGAAATGTCCAGTAGGCGAAATACCGAGTAGGAAAAAAGTCAGTAGTACAAGGTGCCCAGTAGGCGATATGTCTAGTATGCGAGATGTCCAGTAGGCGAAATGTCCGTAGGCGAGATGTTCAGTTGGCGAAATGTCGAGTAGGCAAAATGTTAGTATGCGAGATGTTCAGTAGTTCAAGGTGCCCAGTAGGCGATATGTCCAGTATGCGAGATACCAGTAGGCGAGATGCCCAGTTTGAGAAACGTCCAGTAGGCGAAATGTCAGTAGGCGAGATGTACAGTAGTTCAAGGTGACCAGGCGATATGTCCAGTATGCGAGATTCCAGTAGGCGAGATGCCCAGCTGGAGAAACGCCCAATAGGCGAAATGTCAGTAGGTGAGATGTCCAGTTGGAGAAATGTCCAGTAGGCGAAATGTTAGTATGCGAGATGTACAGTAGTTCAAGGTGACCAGGCGATATGTCCAGTATGCGAGATTCCAGTAGGCGAGATGCCCAGCTGGAGAAACGCCCAATAGGCGAAATGTCAGTAGGTGAGATGTCCAGTTGGAGAAATGTCCAGTAGGCGAAATGTCAGTAAGCGAGTGTGAATGAAAAATTTGCATAAATGGCAAGGCAAAAATGATTGGGGAATTGAAATATATTTATGATTTTTAGTAATCATCGTTTCACCAATTAACAATTTAAAATTTATTTATCATTATTTTACCAATTGCAAATTTAAATGATTTCCTTTTTTATTCGTAAATAAGTAGAATTATGATTTCTGTAGTTTTTAATCAGAATTTATATGCCTTAAAAAATGAATTGCGATTTTATTTAAAAAAAAAATAAATTATTTTGAAACGACAATAATGAAATTATTCCCTCTATTCTTTTTAATTATATTTTTAATTGTCAAAATTGAATCAGCTAATGAAAAACTGCAACAAAAGTCATTTGGCGAAATAATTATCAACAAACGAATAACGAAGAAAGAAAAGATGGAAAAAATGAAAATTTATTGGCAATTAAAACAAGAAAACCCAAAAATGAGTGGCAAAGAAATTGCAAAAATGATGAACATTTATCAATCGAACATTTCTAAATGGAAAAAACAATTTGGAGACGAATAAAATCATTTGGTTTTTTAGAATTCGCATGAAAATTTTGTTGCTAAATTTTATTTAAATTATATAAATCATTTTGGTTTTGTTGTATTTTCAAATGCCGCAAACATGCAGAATTATTAAATATTTAAATCATATTTTCGATAAATGCCAAGGAGACGGTCTACGTCAGTTGGGCCCCAGCCATGTTTTTGGACTATACCTTTTTTCTTTGTCAACCAAATCAAGCATCATTGTTGGTATCATTCGAAAACCGTTCAGATGCTCTATTGGCTGCAAATTCTCAAAAAATTTCGTCAATTTTGAACAAAAAAAAATTGGAAAATCTGGTTTTTTGAGTTCTTCTGGCCATAATTTTTGTGGAAGGCATTTACAGCGCTCGAATGATACCAACAATGTTGATTTGGATTCAAAGAAAAAAAGTTATAGTCAAAAAATTGGGTGGGGCCGAACTGACGGGTTCCGCCAGGAGAGTTTTTTTGAATAATGTATGACAAAAAATATGGACATAATGCCAGAAATAGGAATATTTAGTTGATAAATTCTATTTCAATTTTCATTAAATCATTTAATTTTGTTGATTTTCAAATGCCGTAAATATGCAAAATAATTATGTAATATCAAATGATATGAGTTGATTTTTTTGACATGAATTTTTAATTTTAAAAATCATTTATCTAATACTAGCGGACAGGGTCTTATTCGTAAGGAAAAGTTAGAATTATATCCATAAAATTTAATTTGAAAATTCGTAAAATCAAAATTCGTCTAAATTGTCTAAAATGTTTATTTCATATATTTTTTAAAATAACACAAAACCAAGTTAGTTATAAAATTTAATATTTTATGTTTCATTGTTAATTTATTTATAAAAACAACTTTTAATTCTTTGCAAAAAAATAATTGTTCTCACGAATTATGACAGACTGATGAATACTCAGTCTAAAAAAAAGTTATCACTCAATTTTTTCAATATTTAAAAATTAAAATATAATTAAAGACGAACTGATGATATTTCTTTTTCAAATTTAATACATAAGCCAAAAGAATAAATATATTGAAAAAAAAAAATTTTAAATTCAAAAATGGATTCGTATGGAAAGATTTATCGGATTTTGGTTATTTATCGTTTGAATAGCGCTAAAAGTTTAAAATTGTTTTTTCCATTTTAAAATGCTATCTCGACAGATTTTCAACATTTTTGCAATTTCTTTATCACCCATTTTTGGATTTTCCGTTTTTATTTGCCAATACTTTTTCATTTTTTCCGATTTTTCATTCTTCGTTATGCGTTTGTAGCTAATTCCAAATCGTTTCTTCCATTTTTTAATTACAGAAAGGCTAACTCCGATTTTATTACAAATTTCGCCATAATTTTTCTCCCATTCTTTTTTTGAATATTTTCTTTTTTCTTTAAATTCATTTGCCATTGAAATAAATTTTTGCACAATTTTCTTTAATCCATTTATATATTTTCTTTTGATTTGTCCCCAATTTTTTTCGCAATTTTGACATTAATTTTATTCCATTCATTCACTGAATATTTCCATCCTTTTTGCTTTATTTTCTCTTTTATTTTATAATATTTTTCAATTATTTCTCTTTTTTCTTCCAATTTTTCTTTTTCTTCACATTTTTCTCCAAATATTTCGCCAAATGACTTTTGTTCAACTTTTTTATTTTCTGCTCCAAATTGGTCAAATTTGATTATTAAAATTATAATCAAAAATAAAAAAGGGAATAATTTCATTTTGGTCGTCTTAAAATGATTTTTTCTTCAATTAAATCGCAATTCATTTTTGTTAGGCATATAAATGAATTTTTTTCTGATAAAAAACTGACATAAATCATAATTCTATTGATTTAACGAATAAAATAAGGAAATCCTGTTTGATTTCAAAGAAATAATAATAATAATAATAATAATAATAATAATAATAATTTTATCCAACTGACTAAAATAATTGCCAATTGGTAAAATAATGATAAATAAAATATTAAATTGCCAATTGGTAAAAAAATGACTAAATAAAAATTTAAATTGCCAATTGAACGAAATCCGGGCCATTAGTATGACCTTTAAAAGGATAATTGTTGAATTAAACATTCTTAAATTGGAAATAATTGTTAAATAACAAATTCTATCAATCCAATAAATTTTGGGTCTTTTAATTCTGCGCCGCAAATGTCGCTTTAATTGGGCGTCGCAAGGGCTCCCGGACAATTCGACAGTGGACATTCGGATGTATCACTGACGCATTTCCCGGTCAAGGAAAAAACTTTTATTTGTAAAAAACGAAATTTATAAAATTTAATATTTGAATGCATCATTGTTAATTTAATTTTTAAAAAAGAAATAAAGAACTAAAAAAAAAGTTCTATAGCCAACTCCAAATTTATTACAAATTTCGGCATAATTTTGTTTACATTCTTTTAACGAATATTTTCTTCCTTTTTGCTTAAATTCATTTGCCATTGAAATGAATTTTTGAACGATTCTAAGTTTTTCATCATCAGTTATTGTTTTGAAGGACTTATTTATTTGTTTTTGAAGCCCTAATTCTTTAATCCATTTATAAATTTTCATTCGATTTGTCTCCAATTTTTTCGCCATTTTTCCATCAATTTTATGCCATTCTTTTGATGAATATTTTATTCCTTTCCTTTATTTTCTCTTTTATTTTATAATATCTTTCAATACTTCTCTTTTTTCTTCCAAATGTTCTTATTCCTTTTCTTCCCATTTTCTCCAAATATTTCGCCAAATGATTTCTGTTGTAGTTTCACCTTAGCTGACCAAACTTTTACAATTAATAAAGGGAATAATTTCATTTTTATCGTCTTAAAACGATTTTATTTTTTTCTTCAATTGAATCACAATTCTTTTTTGAGGCATTTAAATGAATTTTTTTTAATAATTTTTATCCTACTGACCAAAATAATTGCCAATTGGTAAAATAATAATAAATAACGTTTAATTAATTTCTATTAGAGCTCACTCAAAAATTATAAACATATTTTCAATAAACATAAAAAGAATTCACTTCCATCTAAAGAGATTTTACGCTTTTGTTGAAACTTTTTTCACAGATTCAATTTTGGGAATAAAAATGAATTTTCCTAATTTAAAAAATTATATGAAACATAACTCTACTGATTTAACGAAAAAAATGAATTTAACAAAAAGAAAATATTCGGCAAAAGAATGGGAACAAAATTATGCGGAAATTGGTAAGAAAATCAGAGTAAGCCGTTCAACAAATAGAAATTGGAAGAGAAAATTTGGAATTAACAACAAACGCATAACGAATAAAGAAAAAATGAAAAAAAATGCAAAAATATTGGCAAATAAAAAAAGCTAAAATGAATGACAAAGAAATTGCTAAATTGCTAAAAATTAAAAGCATTGAAAATTGGAAAAAACAATTGGGAGATGAACAGATGATTTAGAAGTGTGTGAAATTGGTTAAAATCGTGATTTCTTTCTCAACGTATCTTTGCAAAATTTGGGGAGCCTCTGATCAATTATAAATTATTTGTGGACGATCAAATTTTTTGAAATTATTTTAAATGCAAAAGTGGTGGGTGTCTGCAAAAAACTTTTTAGTGAAATTTCAATCACTCATAGTTTTACGAGTTGTGATCAGAAAAATTCCAAATTTTGCAGGGTAATAGCTGAGAAGAAGCTGCAATTATGTTTAAATTTTCTTCCCATTTTGTTGCATTTGAAATTTTTCGATATTCCTATTTTGCGTTCCAATTTTTGCAAAATTAATTCATAAATATTTTTTCAGAGAGTGATCTGAAACGCACCAAACTTTTCTTTCAAATTAAAAAATGATGAACAAAAACGGGAAATTGTTCAAAAATTTACTTCAATGAAAAATGAATATAAACAAAAAAGAAAATATTCGAGCAAAGAATGGAACGAAAATTATGCCGAAATTTGTAATAAATTGGAGTTAACTATGGCACAATTAAAAAATGGAAAAAAACAATTTGGAATGAGTAAATTTACAACGGAAAAAGAAAAAAATGAAAAAATGAAAATTTATTGGAAAATAAAAAAAGAAAACCCAAAAATAAGTGACAAAGAAAATGCAAAAATTTTGAAAATTGACAAAAGAAGCATTTTCAATTGGAAGAAACAATTTGGGGACGAAAAGCAGAAGGGTTGATTGAAATCATATGATACTATTCTTTATTTATTGTTTTCAAAAAAGGAATCATTAATTTATTTACAGATTTTTTTGCCTAAATTAAAATATTTATCATTATTATGCATCATTTTAAATTAATTGATAAAAATGATTTTAATAAATTTCAAAAAATAATTATTTTTTCTTGTGTATTTGAGTTTTTTTTAAATAATTCAGGCTTTCGGTTTTGATTTTTTATCAAATGATTAAAAAAAGCAATGAATTCAAAGCATTTCCATATTAAAAAAATTAAATATAATTCAAGATAGCTAATTCTTCATCAAATTAATAACTTAACCAAATAAACATATTGAAAAAATAATAAAAACATTTAATGTGAAAACCGTTTTCGTAGAGAATAAATTCATCATATTTCTGTTTTTAACTTAAATAATGCTACATTTTTTCCATTTAAAAAATGCTTTTTCGCTAACATTCATTTGCAATAATTTCATCACTTCATTTTCGGATTATTCGGTTTAATTTTTTAGGGATTGAGTGTTTGCTTAGCAATTAAATTTGCTATTTATTTAAAAGTCAATTAAATATTTAATTCTGCAATCATTAGCAATTACAAATCAAATTTTTTTCATTATAAAATCCATATTTTTTGACCAGTATTGTAATTTTGTAATTTGATCGAATTAAAAATTTAAATTAATTTTGTGCAGATTTTTTCATTAATAAATAAATACCCATTAATAATAGAATTTAAATTCTATCAACTTTGTTCAAGAAAAAATATAATTAAAGAGAAAGAAAATTGTGCCCATTAATTGGTGAATGCAAAAAAATTTTCACCGTGTTTAAAAAAGCTAGGAAATAAGTCACTTGTAGAGTTCCGGTACGTATCTCTGCAAAATTTGGTTTTTCGAGGCAGTCCCCCTGAACCGATGCGCCCAGATTTATGGGGAGTCCGAATCCTACGGGAATAGCTTCTATATCCCTTTTATTAATTCTACGTTGGATTTTTACTCCCCAATTAGTAATGGGTTCTCATTATTTTTTTGTTTTTACCAAATTAATTCATAAATTTTTTTCGAAAGTGCTCTAAGACGCACCAAATTTTATTTACATGTTCATAAGGCAGTCGGATGTTCTTTTTTCTTTGTCAACCAAATCAATCAATCTTTGTAGAATTCGAAAGCCCTTCATATACTCTATTAGCCAACAAAAATTCACAAAAAATTCGTTAAGTTTAAAAAAAGTTAGAGACAAAAAGGTTGGAAAATCTGGTTTTTTGAATTTTTCTGCCCGTAAGTTTTTTGAATCTTAACAAAATTTTTCAAAATTTTGCTTACTAATAGAGGACACTTATGGCTTTTGAAAGATACCAACAATGTTGGATTTGGTTGAAACAAAGAAAAAAGTTATAGCTGAAAACGCGCTGGCGCCCAAACGTGCCGGCGCCCAACCGACGGCTTCCGCGTACCTTATTTGTTAGGCCAAAAAAAGGACAAATAAACAAGAATCAACAATTTTATTTGACGGATGGACATTTAGCCAACGATAAGGAATAAAAATATTATCGGCATTGAAATAAAATTGCCGAAGACTCTCGCATAAACTAATTGGGTTGATTTTGATGTCTACTAAGAGTTCAAGACAATTAAAAAAAACGGCTTAACTAAATAAATCCAATCGAGCTTTCCATGGTGCTAGGTCGTTTCCTAAAAACCGCCAAAGGGTAGAAAAACAAAAAATGTTTAACATATAAATTCATAACTTGGTTCAATTTCAATCAAATTAATATTTCATTGTATATTTAATTGCTCTGGGTGTTTTCTACAAGAATATCAATTTAGAAATTTTTTTTTACAGAATTGTAAAAAAAGTTGTCGTCATAAATTTTCAATAGTCTTGAGTCAAAAAATTTTTTGTCCGTAACTTTTTTGAAACTCTGATACTTTTTGTAACTTCGCCCACATTGGTACTTTTGTAACTTCGTCAAAGCACCAAAATAACTCATTATTTGTAATTAACGAATTAACAATTCGACTCAACAAGCGACACTTGCGGCGCATAATTAAATAACCCAAAAAAAATTTGGAACTTTTTATTAGAACAAAAAGAATTTGTAGACATGGACTAACTAATTGCCTTTCGGAGACGTCATTATGCCCATTGAACATTGTTAGAACATTATTGAGTTGTCCAATTAGATTAAATTTACTTTTGAACTTCAATTTCTCTATATAATCTATTAAATAATATATTTTCAAAAAATTTAATTCAGTTTTAAAAAAGTTAGGACAAAAAATTTTGACTCAAGACTTATTGAAAATTTATAATCATAATTATTTTACAATTTTGTAAAAAAAAATTTCTAAATAATATTTTGGTATAAAACATCTAGAGCTATTAAATAATACTATGAAAATAGTTAATTAAAAAAGCGCAACATTAATGGTTTAAAGAATACTAAAATTTTATCAAGAAAGAAATGCGTTTTTAAACCAAATTGTGCGCTTCTAAATCATCTGTTCATCTCCAAATTGTTTCTTCCAATTGAAAATGTTCTGTTTTGATAATTATGAATTGGCTAACTCCAATTTTCTTACTAATTTCGGCATAATTTTGGCCCTATTTTTTGACATGTTCCGTTTTCTTTAAATTCATTTGCCATTGAAATGAATTTTCGCACATTTTCAATTTTTTTCTTCATCAGTTTTTTATTTGTGACATTTATATTTTTGTTGATGAAGGCCCAATTCCATTTGTACCCAATTTTTTTGCTATTTTTCTTTCAATTTTATTACGTTCTTTTTTTTTGAATATTTTCTTTCTTTTTATTTTATAATTATTTTTGAATTATTTTTCTTTTTTTTCTCTCCTTTTCTTTTTTCTTCTTCTTTTTCTTCCCATTTTTCTCCAAATATTTCGCCAAATGACTTTGCTGCAATTTTTTCTTTTCTGATCCCATTTGACAATTAATAATATAATTAAAAAGAATAGAAGGAATAATTTCATTTTTCGTCTAAAATGATTTAATATATTTTTAGAGCATATAAATGAATAAAGATGAACTGTCAGAAAATCATAATTCAAATAAAATAAAAAAAGCTGACCAAAATAATTGCCAATTGGTAAAATAATGATTAATAAAACTCTCAATTAATTAAATTCTAATTCTAAGG
>SIJG01000088.1:240796-275869 GCA_023374025.1 Heterodera schachtii | reverse complement strand
CTCGAAATTTGTTCAATTTGGGGCCCGCCCAAACTTGGTTTGTTTTCTCGAGGGCAACAGCAATTCAAAATGTTGTGCCATTTCATAGGCATTTGAGTAATTGGATGGTCGGCCTGCCTTTACCTCAAATTGTAAGTCAGGGGTCAAACGCTCCATAAGTTCCACCAAAAGTCTCTTGCATAGACTTTTTCCCCTGGCGCCTGCTTACAAATGGACAGTGTTTGTCTAGCAATGGATTTCGTATTTTTGCTCTTCCATGAGCTGGGGATAGAGCGAAAGAAGGTCCATGAATCTTTCGGACCATCGAGAAAAGACGAACTTGGGTCCGTCATGCACACCGGGGGAATTACATTCATTAAGAAAGGGTCCGCCATCATTATTTCCAAATCCTCCGTTTCGCCCATTGGTGTCTTTTTCTTTTTCTGTCCATCATTATTTTCGTCCTTATTTTCTTCATTTTCAGTTTCATAACTCTCTTTTTCATTATCTGCATCTCTTTTCTCACCATTTTCTGACGAATTGTTGCCCTGGGTAAATTGTTTTTGTTGTGAATGCTTTATAACTGGGTGGAATTTCAGTGAATGCACTGAATCAACCGAGCCGTCTTGTTGAGGCACCAGTTGATGTGAATGGCAACCCATTGATTTTGTGTTCAATCTGGGAGCTGAAATCACCTTGATCGACGAAGAATCACATCATCAAATTGGACGTCCCCGACTAATTCAATGCAGCGAAAGTGCCGAGTACCACGATGGGACTGAATGCAACCTGCTGGGGAAGGGTTGTTGGCGCAGAAAGTGATCAAACCGATCGATCACACCCGTTGGGCCGCACCAATTGTGGTTGTTAAAAAGGCCAACGGAGCAGCACGCGTTTGTGCAGATTTTTCAGCGGGCTTAAACAACGGATTGCTTCTTAATCAGCATCCATTGCCGTTGCCCGAAGACATCTTCACGAAAGTGAATGGAGGAAAATTTTTTTCTCAAATCGACCTTAAAGATGCTTATCTACAGGTTGAATTGGACGAGATGTCCAAAGAACTATGCACAATCGCCACGCACCGAGGAAATTTCCAATATTTGCGCTAACCATTTAGGGTTAAATCAGCGCCAGGGATTTTCCAATCGATCATGGATTCGATTTTGGTCGCTTGTCCATTAGCGTTTGCTTACCTTGACGACACGATCGTGGTCAGTCGTTCACATGAGGAGCATAGAAAACACTTGAACGAAGTTTTCAAGCGAATCGGAAATTTTGGATTCCGGATTAAACCCGACAAATGTTCGTTCCATCAGAAGCAGATCAAATACCTCGGGTTCGTCATCGACAAAAACGGAAGACGACCGGATCATCGAAGTGCTCAAATCCGACCAACTTTTGACCCACTACGACCCGGAAAAGGACATCATTGTGTCTGCCGATGCCCCTGATTATGGAATCGGAGCAGTGACCTCCCACCGTTTTCCGGATGGCAGCATAAAGGCAATTGCGCATGCATCGTGCTCTTTGTCGCCTGCCGAAAAGAACTACTCCCAAATCGAAAAAAGAGGGACTAGCTCTTTTCTTTGCAGTTCAGAAGTTCCACAAATATCTTTTTGGAAGACAATTCGTCCTGCAGACCGATCACAACCTTTGTTGACCATTTTTGGTAACAAAAAGGGCATCAAAGCGTGTATAGCAAATCGCTTACAGCGCTGGGCACTCATACTCTTGGCGTACGATTTTGAGATCGAATACCAAAACTCTACTGATTTTGGGCAAGCCGATGCTCTTTTGCGTTTAATTGCAAAAGCGCCAGTGCCCGAAGATGAATTTATTGTGGCAACAATAACGGAAAGTGCAAATTTGGCAACTGTGAATGCCTTCACGGCACAATTTCCAATTGTCCACGAGGACATTGTCAAAGCCACAAAATCCGATAATTTGCTTCAGGAAGTGAAGGAATTCATCCTGAACCAATGGCCAAACAAAGCCAATATGTCCGAGGAAATCACACAATTCCATCGAAGACGAGAAGCGCTGTCATACGAAAACGGATGCATCATGTACGCCGACCGGATTGTGGTCCCAGCATCGCTTCAGACGGAAGTGCTTAAAATGCTGCATCGCGGACACCCGGGAATTAAGCGCATGACTAAACATCGTCGACGCATACTCCAAATGGCCGGAAGTGTTCGAAATGCGTTCGACCGGATCATCAGCAACAATTGAACAATTACGTTCACTTTGCGCTCGCTTTTGGACTGCCGGAAACTTTGGTCACCGACAATGGCACCCAGTTTAGCTCCAACGAATTTAAGGAATTCGTCAAAGAAAATGGAATAAACCACCTCTTCTCAGCGCCATACAATCCGATGTCGAATGGACAAGCGGAGTTGTCGACCTTTAAAAGGGCATGTTGCAAACTGAAGAAAGAGGGCGCGCAAAATGTTCTAAACACATTTTTGACGTCGTACAGGACAACGCCAAATGACGCTTTGCCCGACGGCAAAAGCCCTGCCGAACTCTTCCTTCTGCGAAAGCCGCGAACAACTTTGGATTTGCTGAGAGCAAAACCATCGGCACCACTGATCAGAGACGATGCGATGGAAAAGCAGTTCAATCGCCGTTTTGGTGCGAAAGCGCGAAAATTTTGTATTGACGGCAAAGTCTTCGTTCGACATCGTCAATCGCAATCGTGGCGCGCTGGAATTGTGAGCCAATGCCAAGGAGTCATTTACGAGGTAAGATTCCCGAATGGCACATCGAGCCGATTCCATGCAAACCAAATGACGGCCCGTCACATGGATGACCACGGCAATGATGAGTTGAACATTTTCAACGACGCTTTGGTCTTCCGTTGGCACAGCCGGATGGTCCCAACGAAGCAGCTCTGCCAGCCGATCAACAAGTGGCACCTGCACAAGAGACGGACGAAGCAAATGCCGAACGAGGCCATGTCCGTGTCGATCGCCGCAACGCAATCGACGTCCCCCTCAACGCTATTCTCCGAGTTGAGACGGACTGATCACTGATCAACGGACCGATGGATGAGGACAGACTCTTTTTAAGGGGGAGATGTTGGGAAGGGTACTCAAATGTGCCGCTTATTATTATTTAATTCCTTTCTATCTCTTCCCCTCCCACTCTCTCTCTCTGTTGCCCGTCCACAAATACCCCGTCCCTTTGGCCATCCATTCATTCCCTCATTTATTTGTTGTTTATGTCCATTTCGCTCAATCGATATTTCTGCCCCATTTCTCTTCTTATTTAATTGTGTCTTCGCTTAAATTGGAACAAATAAATATTTATTCATTGGACAAGTCAAAGGCACAACACATTCCTTTAAATTTTCAGACACAGTAGCTTTAAGGACTTGAAATTCGTTATGTGTCTCCTCCAATTTCTCTTCCAATTTGAAAATTTTTTCCTTAGTCTCGAATTCATCCATCTCCTCATTCTCGTCCAAATTTTGTAGCGATGACTCGAGACGGCTCAATTGGCTCTTTGTGGTTTGTTCACTTCCACTTAGAGAACTTTCAAGCTTTCGAACTTTTTTTGAAATTGGCACACAGCCCGGTTAGGATCACACAGATCGACTAACTCAAATAGTTATCCGTTTGATCAGCTAGGAGCACACAGCTTCGACTAGCCCTCCGCCATTAGTCTCTTCGGTTGGCAGCACACAGCTACGACCAACCCTGAACAGCGATTCGGCACTTGGCCTTGCTCAGTAATTTGGGAAAAGGGAAATTTTTTGGCTCCCGGGTCGTGGCACCAAAAAGATGTTGTGTTCCCGGCTTATTTCCCAATCAAAAGCAAGACTTTAAGTTTGTTAATGAAAGTTTATTTGGCAAAAGTAAGAAAGGTAAGCAAAAATGGGAATGAGTAAAAGTGAGTAGGAAAAAGGGGGTATTGATGCAAGGAATGAGTTCAGTTTAAATAGCAAACGAGAAAAGGGGTGGAGTCGAGAGTGAGCTGGGATGGGCACAAATTGGCTTGGCTTGGGTTTACAGTAAAGTGTATTTTTGACTATATGGCACAAGTCAAAAATTGAAAAACCCCGACCCCGACCCCACGATTTGTCAACCCCGACCCCGAAACCCCGACGCTTCCAACCCCAACTACCCCGAACCCCATTTTCCAACCCCGACGTCGGTCGCAACCCTAATAAATCGCCAAAAAACGCAAAAAGTCACGAAATTTGCAAAAAAGTCATGAAAAAATACCCAAAAGGTCACAAAAAACGCCAAAAAAGCATGAAAGAAATGGAAAAAAGTCCTCAAAAATTAGGCAAAAATGAAAAAATTCTTATTTTTTTAACAATTTATAAAATAACTTTTTATAAATAGAGATCGGATTTTTAGGCACTTAATTTTATAAATAGGCACCTAAAATAGCATTTTTTTTTGCCTGAAAGAATCTGAAAAATTTAGCTTATTATGTCGTATTCTAAATAATTACAAAAATTTCTGCAGGATTTCAAGTGCCTTTTCATCGATCGGATTAATTTTGGAAATTTTCTTCGCTAAAGTTTCAAATTTTGCCTCAAAAGTGTAAAAAGTCATGAAAAAAGTCACAAAAACGCAAAAAAATAATAAAAATCCCAAAAAGTGGAAAAAGACAAAAAAAAAATCACAAAAAATCCATGTTAGAGGCTTCAAACAAAGTGTAGAACACTTTTTAAGTCATTTTAAGGTCTTTAAGGTCAGTAAAAAAAAGTCATTTGACTTAATTCCCAGACCTAATGATGAAGTTTTACCCAAAATTCTGATTTTTTGTCGGAAAAAATGCAGATTTTCAATATTTTCAGAAGGCAGCTCTGGTTCTAGGCTTCTTTTTCATGCTGATTTTTTCTTTATGATTTTGGCGATTTAAAAAATTGTAAAAAATATCGCGTTTCGCAATTTCGCATTTTTTGGAATTTTGCGTTTCGCATTTTATTTTTCGATTTGGCCCATCCCTTGTCTGCTCGTGCATATTTCTTCATTTATCTCTTCGGTGTATCGACGAATCGTTCAGCACGGCCTTTGCACTGGATGAAAAATGTGGCGCGTATGTTTTTTGTTAAATGAACAGATAAAAGTCAACCGCAAGCTAAACAACCAAGATGTCTGGCCAATTCATTAAGATTCCACATTCAATCTTCTTGCCAGTTGTCGCCCTATAAATACTCTTTCCAAAATCAGTTTTGGCAATCCAATAAAATTTCTCTTAATAAATAAATACTCTTCAAATAAAATAATCATTCCTAGCTGCTTTTGGTTTGATCACAGAATGTTCGTCCAACTCGTCCTCCTTGCCATCGTTGGCATTTCCTTTGTCCATGCTGCCGCGCCGCCGTACGGCCAATTGTCCGTCTCCGGCTCCAAATTGGTCGGCTTAAATGGCAAACCGGTGCAGCTGATCGGCAATTCGTTGTTCTGGCACCAGTGGTACCCACAATTTTGGAATGCCGAAACAGTGAGCTATAGAAGAATTCAAATTTTTAAAAGGACAATCCAATATCAAATTCTCGTTTTTATTACAAACGAAATTGATTTATTTATAAATTTTTCGTTTGAATATTTAAAAAATCCACCTCTCTCGACCAAAAGCACAAAATGAAGATAGGCCCTAAGGTACTGAAACGGGCCAACTGCCGTCTGGTCAATGCGAGACAACTTTAAGAAGCCATTGTTTTCTTGTTTGTTTTCAATCCAGCAAACATATATTATTTAGAGACCGGCGCGGGACGGAATCCCGCGCGGTTTTTGCGGGGTCCCAGTCCGCAACCCCGCATTTTTTGGAAAATGCGGGATTTGCGGGATTAATCCGCGGGATCCGGTCCCGCAAAGAATTTTGAGTTCCAATCCCGCAGCGAGATCCGCAAATTTGACTTTTTGTGCGGGATTCTGCGGGATTTCATTGATTTTTTGAAAATTTTAAAGAACAGAATGCCAAATTTTTGAATAATTTATAATAAATTCAATCAAATTAGATCCATTTTTCATCTAAAATTTCATTTAGAATTTGCAAAAAGTTTCCCGTCGGCGCCTATCGGCACCGCCGGACCTCTTTGTTCTTCCTAATTTTTTGAAAAAATTGCGCCGAAAAAAGCGGTTTTGAAAAGCAAAAAATATCAAAATGTATGGACCATTAACAGATTTGATTCCCGATCTGTTTTTACCGTCAGATCCATTCGAGAAATCTTAGTCGCCCATTTTAATGCATCTCGCCAGCCCCTAAAAATTTCTTTTTCAAAATGTCAGGTTTTTTTCTTTTTAGGAAATTTTTTGAAATTTAATTGAAATTTTTTCAATTTCCAAAATCTCGCAATCCCGCGCGGGATCCCGCAAATTTTAAATGCGGGATTTGCGGGATTAATCCCGCGGGATCCCGTCCCGCAAAAAATTTTGGATTCCCCAAATTTGAAATTTGTGGTCTCTAGTATTATTCATCAAAAGCTCTTTTCTTCTTAATATAGAGGGTTTTCGAATGATATCAATTGCTTTAAGATTTGTCCAACACAGAATCTGTTTAGAATCTACCAACATTTGCAAAAAATTTTCCCAGTGGGGCTGAGCGAAACTTAGAGCTTCTTCAACACCGGAAACTTCGCTTTTTGGGCTTAGAACTACAAGCTTCGTGAAAATACACGAAACTTATAAGAAAAATACGCCACTAAGGAAAAATGCACGCCTAATGATGGGTCAAAAAATAAGGACAATATTTTTTTCCTTTTTCAAAATTTTTTGCTTAAATCAAACAAGGAATGACAACTAAATTTCAAAAATTTTCTCGGCGTACACCTCCTTTCCCTTTAAATGCGGAAATTTTTTTTTTTATGGCCGATTGATTGTCCTGTTTTTTAACTCATTAATAAGTGCTTTTCTAATTGCCAAGCACATAAAAATGTAGTTTTTTTTTGTTAACTATTCAAAACGGACGCGAAGCGCCCATCCGAGGCAGGCTGAGAAGGAGCCGAATTATAGCTTAATTTATATACAATTGCATCCAATGAATCTAGGTAGCAAAGCTCTAAAAGTGCGCAGCGCTTTATCTGAGCCCGCTCAGATCCGAATGTTCACGCAACCGTTAGTATGCGACGGATTTTATTTAGAAATATTTTTATTTTGCAAATAATTTTTATAACTTTTAAATAAAATTCCTTGTGCTGTAATTTGCAATAGTTATTTCATTAAATAATTTCACAAAAACAATAATTGTAGCTATTTCGCAATGAGCATTTATAAAATCAAAATTTTGTACTCATTTCAATGGAACTTTGGACATGGAACCAAACAAAATTGCATTCTTTTTCCCTGCGTTTGAACATCATTAGCCTCAACATTAGGTATTTTATGAAAATTTTCGATGAAAACTGGCAAAACAACATTTCTGGTTGATTCAAACAATAAAGCATAAAAGAAATAAAAAGCAATTAACAAGAATTTTGGGTCCTCAAAAATTAACCTGTTTTAAAGCGATTGGTGCTATGTCGTTATATAAAAGCCATCAATAAGGGCGTTATATAAAAAACCATCAAATGAAAATTTTCAACAAAAAACTACCCATAACTTTTGTAAAAGTCAACCAAATTAAACATTCTTGATATGGTTCGATAACCCTAAGTGTTCTCTATTAGCTCACCTAAATTTCAAAAAATTTGGTCAAGGTTGAGCAAAGTTATGGCCAAAAGTATACAAGCAACCAGGTTTTCACACATTTTTGGCCATAACTTTTTTGAAACTTAGCCTAATTTTTTGAAATTTTGCAGGCTAATAGAGGAAACATAGTGCTATCGAGTAATAACAAGAAAATAAAAAACAAAAATATTTTCTAACAGAAATAATTAAAAATAAAATTATTTTGGTCACTAGAAATTCTGATCAAAACATTCTTATAACGAACAAAATAAAGTGATCTTGATATCATTCGATAGCACTATGTGTCCTCTATTAGCCTGCAAAATTTCAAAAAATTAGGCTAAGTTTCAAAAAAGTTATGGCCAAAAATGTGTGAAAACCTGGTTGCTTGTGTACTTTTGGCCATAACTTTGCTCAAACTTGACCAAATTTTTTGAAATTTAGGTGAGCTAATAGAGAACACTTAGGGCTATCGAACCATATCAAGAATGTTTAATTTGGTTGACTTTTACAAAAGTTATGGGCAGTTTTTTGTTGAAAATTTTCATTTGATGTTTTTTATATAACGCCCTTATTGATGGTTTTTATATAACGACATAGCACCAAGCGATTCAGTCAGAAAAAAAAGTGACTGATCCGCAGGCGGTGCCTGTGGCGCTTCCTGCGCCCTCCGTCTCGCCCTAATACTTGCTCCGTCTTCGCATCAAGGACAGGCGAAACTTCGAGCTCCGTGCTCCGAAAACTTCGCGTTTTTTGGGATTCAAACTTCGTTGCTTCAGCTTCGGGTAATTTACCCGAAGTTTCGGGAAAATTACATACCTAAAATCGAGGTTTCAAAGTGAAAAACACACCCCCTAATGATTAGCTTTTGGTAATTTAAATTTATATATTCTGTTTATTTTTGATCAGTTCCCCTCCAAGTAGTTGTTTTCTTTTAATTTTTTTAAAATTAACATTTTGAAAAACATGATGGAAAGCGTATATTTTTAATATATAGGTCCAAAATTAACCCCCGACGCCTAAACCCCCAATTTTTAAAATCGCAAATTTTTTCATTTTTCGCCTAATTCTGTTAACAAAGTACGCTCAAAATTTCAAAATTTTCCCAGACGGCGCCTATTGGCACCGCCGTACCCCCCCCCCCCCCTCTCCCCCACAAAAAAGCTTTAAATAAATACACCGAAAAAAAGCGGAGTGAAAAGTAAAATAAAAATATCGACGCTAATTGGCTGAGAATTGCAAAAATCGGCCTTTTTGGACAAAATCTGTTGATAAATTGTATTCAAATTTTCCCAGGCGGCGCTTGTCGTCACCGCCGGTGCCGCAAAAAATCTGTTCGAAAAGCATGAAAATTTGTTTTTTAATTAATAGAAAGAAGTCTCAGTCTCGGGAATTTTCGGTCCCGAACAGCCTAACAAATAATTTTTACCGCCCATTAAAATTTTGATAGTGAAGAAAAATTATTTTCTCAAAACTTCGTGCTTCGAGCTTCGAAAACTTCGGTGTTTTGGGCTTCGAACTTCGTGCTTTGAAAAAAATTGGGCTTCGCCTTCGGCTCGAGTGCTAAGCCGAGCTTCGCCCATCCCTACATCGCATGCTCCTTCTTCATACTTCAAAATTTGAAAGGGATGTTAAGTGTTTTTGTGTCACCTAAATTATTATTTCTAATCAGTCATTTTCAGTCTATAATTCGGCCCAAAGTGCTTTCCGGCAAATTTTTTTAGTTTTTTAATGCTTTTTCAGACCGAAGGCGTCCGATTATATATCATTAGTCGAATTTGGTGAGGTTTATATATAAAAAAATAACAAATTATTAAATTTACGTTAATAAAGTTTTTTCAATCATTTCAAAAGTTCATTAATAAGCAAATAAAAATGAATTGCTCAAAAATGAAAATTAATTTCATAGGCTGTGATCATAAAAAAAAGTAGAAAAACGAATTCAAAATGTTGAAGATTTACGTCTCTGAGCTGTCAAAATCACTCACAGTAAGCTGAACAAACAAAAATTTAGCCAAAAATTTTTAAAAGTAAAATATTGAACAGAAAAGTGGACAAGCTTTTTGGATGAACGGATATGATCAAGTAGTGCATCCGTAAGCTGAACAATCAAAATGTTAGGCCAATTCATCAAAAATTTTAAAATGTCAAACTTTTTTCCGTTTCGTCGCCCTATAAATACTCTTTCCAAAATCAGTTTTGGCAATCCAATAAAATTTCTCTAATAAAAAATACTCTTCAAATAAAATAATCATTCCTAGCTGCTTTTGGTTTGATCACAAATGTTCGTCCAACTCGTCCTCCTTGCCATCGTTGGCATTGCCTTTGTCCATGCTGCCGCACCGCCGTTCGGCCAATTGTCCGTCAAAGGCACCAATTTGGTCGGCTCAAACGGCAAACCAGTGCAGCTGATCGGCAATTCGTTGTTCTGGCACCAGTGGTACCCACAATTTTGGAATGCCCAAACAGTGAAGGTTGGAAAATTCAAATTCCATTTTATGGATTGACTCAGATTTTTGGTTAATCTTTGCAATAATGACAAATTGGAACTAAGTTGAAATTAGGCACTCACTGTTTCTTGTCAATCAGTTTTTGTATATTTTGTAATTCTTTTTTCGGGTTTGAATTGCTAAAAATGGGCTGATCACTCACGCCAGGCACTCAAATGCAATTGGAATTCCAATGTCGTGCGCACCGCAATGGGCGTGGAACAGGGCGGCTATCTGAGTGACGCGAACACCGCCTACCGACTGACGGCAGCTGTGATTGAGGCCGCCATTGCACAGGGCATTTACGTGATCGTCGATTGGCACGCGCATGAGCCGAACGCGGACAAGGCGGTAATTACATAATTTGATTTTGCATAATATATTTTAAAAAATCAGAGATTACGATTAGCACTCTGAAAAAGATGATTTAGCCAAAATATACAAACATTCCCCCTTTAATAGCCCACAATTATTCATTTAATTTTTGAAATATTTAATTTTTGGGGATAAAAAGAATTGCCCTCTGATTTAAATTTTATGAAGCTTTAATAGTAGGAATCTTGGGTTCTCGAGTGTTTTTGGATTCTTGAGCACGATTCATTGTTTTGCTTTTTGAGATTGAATTCTTCACCAAAGTTGCGAAAGCGTATGGCTCCAACCCTCACTTGCTGTACGAAACGTTTAACGAGCCGTTGGATGTGTCTTGGAACAATGTGCTTGTCCCTTACCACAAAAAGGTAATTCGCTGGGAAATGAAAATTGCTAAAATCTTACACATTCTCCCCTTAAGGTTATTTCTGCAATTCGTGCTATCGACAAAAAGAATGTGATCATTCTCGGCACTCCCAAATGGTCTCAAGATGTTGACGTGGCGGCCCAAAATCCGATCAAAGGATTCACTAATTTGATGTAAGTGGACTCTCCATTAAGTGTAATTAGTGTATTCCGTAATGCTGCACGAAATTAATTAATAATTTTGCAAAATAATTAATAATAATAAATTAATTAATTTATCAGAATTATATTAATATATTCGCGTTATTAAGGTACACTCTCCACTTCTATGCGTCCAGTCACTTTGTTGATGGACTTGGCAATAAGCTTAAGACCGCCGTAAATAAGGGTAATCATATGATACTGTATCGTCCAAAACCATTACTGTTTGCAACCGTACTTTAAGGTCTTCCGGTGTTCGTCACTGAGTACGGTACATGCGAAGCGTCTGGCAACGGTAATCTGAACTCCGGCTCAATGTCAAGCTGGTGGAGCCTGTTGGACCAACTGAAAATTTCGTACGTCAATTGGGCAATCGCTGACAAAAGCGAAGCGTGTGCAGCACTCACTGGCGGAACATCGGCTGCCAATGTGAGTGAATTTGGGGGCCACGGATAGGAAGTGCTGGGCGAGAACCAAAAGGTTATCCGCTTTTCAGGTTGGCACTTCCTCCCGCTGGACGCAGTCTGGCAATATGGTGGCTTCGCAACACAAGAAAAAGTCCAACGGTTTGTCTAATCAATTAAACCGTCAAGGGCCGGACAAATCAAGAAATATAATTAGGAGAACTCTGGATTTACGGATTAAGGAATTTATTTAATCAGAACCAGACACCCATAAAACTGAAAGTGCAATAATATTGGACAAATAATAATTCACAGGTGTGAAATGCTAAATAAAGTCTGAAGTCCGGATGATCAACTGATAACTGAAGAAAATGGAAAAAGTGAAGATTGCGAAAAATAAATATATATAAAATTTGCATGCGAATGTTTATTGAAATTCCGATTAAATTGTTTTTTGACCGCAGATAAATCGCAAAGCATAAGCAATCCTTTATAATATTTAATAATTAAAGGATATAGATAATCTCGAGTTTGACAATGATACGAATTTTCCTTATAAAATATTTTTGTTTTGTAAATAATTTTTTGTAACTATAACCACTACATCACAATACATGCGAAAAACAAAACAAATTTACTTTATTTAATAAAAATTTGGCAAAATGGTAAAAAAAAATTTTGTCCAGAAATTTCGGAGTCGGGGTTGCAACCCTAATTCTTACAATCAAAAAACAAAAAATCTTCTCTTTTCTGGGGTTTTAAACGTAAGGGTGTACGACTTGAGAGAAACAGCATCTTTACAATATATTATATTAAAATCCTTTAGGAAAATAAATCCAAAATGCTTAAGAAATCTGATTAAAATTGACAAAAATAAAAACAATCAAAAACCCATTCACATGTTTTTGAATTTTTTGACGCGATTTGTCGTTGTGATTATTACCGAATTGCGATTCCAAATCACATTAATTTCTGATCGGTTCTTAGCTTCAATTCTTAATCTCTCTGGTTCATATTTCCATAATAGCTGGTCCCTTTGAATCAAAAACTGATTATTTAAAATGATAAATTCAACCGAAAAATTGACAAAAAAAATTAACAACTTATGCCAAAGAAATATTTTAAGAATATAAAACAAAAGATAAAGAATTTTTGGCCAGGTCAGGTCAAAACCGGTCAAAATCACCGGTTCCGGGCCGGGTTGACATTTTCAAAAGCACCCGGTTTACGGGACCAGTCTCTCAAAAGCCGATCAAACAGGCCAAACCGGATTTTTCCAAAAAAAAAACATCGGTTCAAATTTCCAGGCCAGGTAAATCCGGTACCGGGCCCGGCCCGGTCTTTACTAAAAACCCGAGAATAAGACAAAAAAAAAGACGAGCGTTTCTCGAGTCGCGAGAAGCGCCATTTCCGCACAATTGAAAAGCAATAATTGTGCAAAATGCAAAAAACCATTAGCAAAACGTTATTAACCGAAGAAGGGGGCCTAAAAGGCAAACAAATTGCATAAGCAAACATAAAATTGAAAATACAAAACAAAACCTTTGAAACGAAAAGCACAAACAACGACTGTAAAAGACTACAAAAGTTCAGCGAGGCCAGGAAATAAGCGGGGATTTTCCCGTAAAAATTCCCACGGCCCGGCCCCGCTGAACTCCACCGGTGCCATTGTTAAACTATTATTTTGCCACTTCTTAGGAAAAAATTGGTCACCCCCTTGAGAAAGGTGCCAATTAGGCACTTAAAGTCATCGTTTTCTACTTTCTGTTGGTGCTGTTTTACCATTGGCTTACAACTTTAATCAGATAAGAAAATCGATATTTAAATTAATTTGTTCATTAATTTTACAGTTTGTGCTAATTGATGGGACTAATTAGTTAATCATTGTCAATTATTTTTGGGCCATAAATAACCAATGAAAAATAAAAAATATGAAACAATTAAAATTTAAATAAAATTAAACATAATTCGTAAAGCCTCGAATACCAGAGAATCTAACTTATAAATACAAAGCAAATAATTCAAAATTCATATACCCAAATTTGGCAGCCAAAATGACTGATGGAATTATTGGCATTAATTGCCATCACAATTTCCGTAGCTTACGCTTTGTGATTTTGGCCCTGAGCACACTGTGCTTAACCTTCGGCATGTGCGGCACCGTTTGCTTCATATGACCGTGATTTGCATGAGAGAGGACACGACGACAAATTCCTAAGAAGTGGCAAAATAATAGTTTAACAATGGCACCGGTGGAGTTCAGCGGGGCCGGGCCGTGGAAATTTTTACGGGAAAATCCCCGCTTATTTCCTGGCCTCGCTGAACTTTTGTAGTCTTTTGCAGTCGTTGTTTGTGCTTTTCGTTTCAAACGTTTTGTTTTGGATTTTCAATTTTATGTTTGCTTATGCAATTTGTTTGCCTTTTAGGCCCCCTTTTTCGGTTGATAACGTTTTGCTAATGGTTTTTTGCATTTTGCACAATTATTGCTTTTCAGTTGTGCGGAAATGGCGCTTCTCGGGACTCGAGAAACGCTCGTCTTTTTTTTTGTCTTATTCTCGGGTTTTTAGTAGAGATCGGACCGGGCCGGGCCCGGTACCGGTTTTTACCGGGCCCGGAAACCGGTCCGGCGATTTTAGGGAAAATTACGGTTTGACCGGTTTTCCGGTTTGACCGGTTTTTCAGAGGCCGGGCCCGGAAACCGGTCATTTTGAAAATGCCAAACCGGTCCGGAAACCGGCATTTTAGACCGGTTTTTACCGGTTTATGGTAAAGCCAAAAATTCTTCATTTTTGTTCATTTTCCTTTGAAAAATATCGCTTTGGCATAATGTTATCAATTTTTTTTTGTCAAAATCTGATGAAATTCACCTCAAATAAAAAATTTTCCCTGGTAGTGCTATGTGATATGCACGAGGGATGGCACGGAATTCCGACTTCCGAAAATTTTGGGGACCTCGGAATTCTGACTTCCGAACTTTTTGATAAAGTCGGAGTTTTTTTGCTTTTTTTTTTCAAAAAATTAGCAATTTTTGTAGAATTTCTCTTAATAAATTGAATAAAAAAAATTTTTCCCGGCGGCGCCTATCGGCACCGCCGGACCCTTCCCCACAGTTTACCAAATTCTCTTTGGATAAAGCGCGCCGCAAAAAAAGGTGTAACTGTCCCAAAAAAAAAAAATCCAAAATAATGTAAAATTACTTAAAATATTTTGAAAATGATAAAAAAATTTTCAAATAAATATAAAATAAAAAAATATTCCATAAGATCTAAGAAAATTTTTTTATAAAATTTAAGTGATTTTTCAATTTCATGATGAATTATTGCAAAAAAAATTTCAAAAAATTTAATTCTTTAAAAAAAATTCAATTTTTTTTTGAAAATTTTTAAAATTTATAATTGAAGAGGTCATTTTGACGCCTGAAGTTAAATAGAGTTGAAATTAACATTTGGCACGATTTTTGTCGATTTTGGGGTTGAACTACATGTGAGAATAAAAATTTTTACCAAACCGGAAACCGGTTCCGGGCCCGGCAATTTGAAAATCCGGTTTCACCGGTTTTCCGGTTTCACCGGTTTTTGAGAGGCCGGGCCCGGAAACCGGTTGCTTCTGAAAATATCAGCCCGGTCCGGTCCGGCACTTTTGAGAATTCCGATCTCTAGTTTTTAGTAAAGACCGGGCCGGGCCCGTTACCAGATTTACCTGGCCTGGAAATTTGAACCAATGCTTTTTTTTTTTTTGGAAAAATCCGGTTTGGCCTGTTTGATCGGCTTTTGAGAGACTGGTCCCGTAAACCGGGTGCTTTTGAAAATGTAACCCGGCCCGGAACCGGTGATTTTGACCGGTTTTGACCTGATCTGGCCAAAAATTCTTTATATTTTGTTTTATATTCTTAAAATACTTCCTTGGCATAAGTTGTTAATTTTTTTTTGTCAATTTTTCGGTTGATTTTATCATTTTAAATAATCAGTTTTTGATTCAAAGGGACCAACCATGGTTTTGTGGGGCCGGCGGTGCCGATAGGCGCCACCGGAAAGTTTTTCGTATTTTTTAGTGAAGTTTATTAAGAAAATCTGTTCAAAATCTCAAAAATTTTCAATATTTCCCGCCTTCATGGATGAATTAACTTTTAAATTTTTAAAATGCCGGAGTCCACAATCCCCCGAAATAGTGTCGGGGGGTCGGGGGGCAAAAAGTCGGGGGTCGGGTACCTCGGGGGACGTCATGTCGGGGGTCGGGTCGGGGAATAGGTCCAAAAAACGTCTCGGGTCGGGTCGGGGGCCGGGGGGCTCGGGGTCGGGGCTTAACCCTATTTTAAATAATCAGTTTTTGATTCAAAGGGACCAGCTATTATGGAAATATGAACCAGAGAGATTAAGAATTGAAGCTCAGAACCGATCAGAAATTAAATGTTATTTCGAATCGCAATTCGGTAATAATCACTACGACAAATCGCGTCAAAAAATTCAAAAACATGTGAATGGGTTTTTGATTGTTTTTATTTTTGTCAATTTTAATCAGATTTCTTAAGCATTTTGGATTTATTTTCCTATAGGATTTTAATATAAATATATTGTAAAGATGCTGTTTTTTTCAAGTCGTACACCCTTACGTTAAAACCCCAGAAAAGAGAAGATTTTTTGTTTTTTGATTGTAAGAATTAGGGTCGCAACCCCGACTCCGAAATTTCTGGACAAAAATTTTTTTTTACCATTTTGCCAAATTTTTATTAAATAAAGTAAATTTGTTTTGTTTTTCGCATGTATTGTGGTGTAGTGGTTATAGTTGCAAAAAATTATTTACAAAACAAAAATATTTTATAAGGAAAATTCGTATCATTGTCAAACTTGAGATTATCTATATCCTTTAATTATTAAATATTATAAAGGATTGCTTATGCTTTGCGATTTATCTGCGCTCAAAAAACAATTTAATCGGAATTTCGATAAACATTCGCATGCAAATTTGATATATATTTATTTTTCGCAATCTTCACATTTCCATTTTCTTCAGTTATCAGTTGATCATCCGGACTTCAGACTTTATTTAGCATTTCACACCTGTGAATTATTATTTGTCCAATATTATTGCACTTTCAGTTTTATGGGTGTCTGGTTCTGATTAAATAAATTCCTTAATCCGTAAATCCAGAGTTCTCCTAATTATTTTTCATTATTTGTCCTGCCCTTGACGGTTTAATTGATTAGACAAACCGTTGGACTTTTTCTTGTGTTGCGAAGCCACCATATTGCCAGACTGCGTCCAGCGGGAGGAAGTGCCAACCTGAAAAGCGGATAACCTTTTGGTTCTCGACCAGCACTTCCTATCAGTGGCCCCAAATTCACTCACATTGGCAGCCGATGTTCCGCCAGTGAGTGCTGCACACGCTTCGCTTTTGTCAGCGATTGCCCAATTGACGTACGAAACTTTCAGTTGGTCCAACAGGCTCCACCAGCTTGACATTGAGCCGGAGTTCAGATTACCGTTGCCAGACGCTTCGCATGTACCGTACTCAGTGACGAACACCGGAAGACCTTAAAGTACAGTTGCAAACAGTAATGGTTTTGGACGATACAGTATCATATGATTACCCTTATTTACGGCGGTCTTAAGCTTATTGCCAAGTCCATCAACAAAGTGACTGGACGCATAGAAGTGGAGAGTGTACCTTAATAACGCGAATATATTAATATAATTATGATAAATTAATTAATTTATTATTATTAATTATTTTGCAAAATTAGTAATTAATTTCGTGCAGCATTACGGAATGCACTAATTACACTTAATGGAGAGTCCACTTACATCAAATTACTAAATCCTTTGATCGGATTTTGGGCCGCCACGTCAACATCTTGAGACCATTTGGGAGTGCCGAGAATGATCACATTCTTTTTGTCGATAGCACGAATTGCAGAAATAACCTTAAGAGGGAGAATTTGTAAGATTTTAGAAATTTTCATTTCCCAGCGAATTACCTTTTTGTGGTATGGGACAAGCACATTGTTCCAAGACACATCCAACGGCTCGTTAAACGTTTCGTAAAGCAAGTGAGGGTTGGAGCCGTACGCTTTCGCAACTTTGGTGAAGAACTCAATCTCAAAAAGCAAAACAATGAATCGTGCTCAAGAATCAAAAAACACTCGAGAACCCAAGATTCCCACTATTAAAGTTTCATAAAAATTAAATCAGAGGTAAATATATGAATAATTGTGGGCCAATAAAGGGGAATGTTTGATATTTTGGCTAAATCATCTTTTTCAGAGTGCTAATCGTAATCTCTGATTTTTTAAAATATATTATACAAAATCAAATTATGTAATTACCGCCTTGTCCGCGTTCGGCTCATGCGCGTGCCAATCGACGATCACGTAAATGCCCTGCGCAATGGCCGCCTCAATCACAGCTGCCGTCAGTCGGTAGGCGGTGTTCGCGTCACTCAGATAGCCGCCCTGTTCCACGCCCATTGCGGTGCGCACGACATTGGAATTCCAATTGCATTTGAGTGCCTGGCGTGAGTGATCAGCCCATTTTTAGCAATTCAAACCCGAAAAAAGAATTACAAAATATACAAAAACTGATTGACAAGAAATAGTGAGTGCCTAATTTCAACTTAGTTCCAATTTGTCATTATTGCAAAGATTAACCAAAAATCTGAGTCAATCCATAAAATTGAATTTGAATTTTCCAACCTTCACTGTTTGGGCATTCCAAAATTGTGGGTACCACTGGTGCCAGAACAACGAATTGCCGATCAGCTGCACCGGTTTGCCGTTTGAGCCGACCAAATTGGTGCCTTTGACGGACAATTGGCCGAACGGCGGTGCGGCAGCATGGACAAAGGCAATGCCAACGATGGCAAGGAGGACGAGTTGGACGAACATTTGTGATCAAACCAAAAGCAACAAGGAATGATTATTTTATTTGAAGAGGACTTTTTTTTATTAAGAGAAATTTTATTGGATTGCCAAAACTGATTTTGGAAAGCGTATTTATAGAGCGACGAAATAGAAAAAAGTTTGACAATTTTAAATTTTGATGAATTGGCCAAACATTTTGATTGTTCAGCTTGCGGATGCCCTAATTGATCATATCCCGTTCATCCAAAAAGCTTGTGCACTTTGCTGTAACTTTTCAAAATTTTTGGCTAAATTTTTGTTTATTCAGCTTACTGTGAGTGATTTTGACAGCTCAGAGACGTAAATCTCCAACATTTTGAATTCGTTTTTCTATTTTTTTTTATTAGCACAGCCTATGAAATTAATTTTCATTTTTGAGCAATTCATTTTTGTTTAATTATTAAAATGAACTTTTGAAATGATTGAAATTTTTTTATAAACCTACGTTTAATAATTTGTTATTTTTTATATAAACCTCACCAAATTCTACAAATGATTTACCGGAAGCCTCTCGGTCTTCTCCTTAATTATCTGACGCCTTGAGACTTAAGCTTCCAGCTATGAAATTGACCAAATCCCGTTGAAACAATGGTCGGCGCTTCTTACATAGTTTTTGACTTTGTTTGGTAATTTTGAAAAATAATTATAAAATAATTCATTAATTAATTATAGCTTTTTATGTGCCATGCCTATGGCCTTTTGTAAACACATTAACTGCACATGTCCCAAGTACAACAACTCACAATTTTAAAATGATAAAACAATTTTAGTTTATCTTTTTTAATGACATTACGGACCTTCTGAACATATTATTATGTGCAATTTTGACAGGATATTTGTCATTTATCTGTGCAGTTTTTTAATATAATGCCGACATTCATTTTGTGCTAGAATATTGGCACTTGTAAAAAAACCAATTCGTTAGGAAGTGTTTGGAATTTTGCGTAGCAGATTGGTGCCGAAAATCATTGGCCAAAACAATGCACGCCATGTTTTCTGCTGGTCCAACTTTTTCCATTGCATTTTCTTTCTTAGATTTATTGCGGCGCCCGGAAAATGCGTCAGTGGAAAATGCGTCAGTGGAAAATGCGTCAGTGGAAAATGCGTCAGTGGAAAATGCGTCAGTGGGAAAAGCGTCAGTAGAAAATGCGTCGGTGAACATTTTATTGTCACAAAAACAGAGTCCCTTGCTTTTTCGAGGTCACTGACCACGAATCCAGTATCCATTTTGGCCTATTCCGAATCCCGGACCTGATAGCATTTTTGGTTCAAAAACACCATAAATGATCTCTTATTGAAGGATTGATGGGTTTCAGTTTGTTTCCGTGTATTTAAACCCACGTTGAAGAAAAACCCTAATTTCGAAAATTTTGGCTTTCGTCTTTTTGTTCGAATTCGGGTTCGGGGTTTGAAATTAAAAACGAGGTTCTTATAGAAGTTTACTTTTATATTACAATATTAATGCTACAGAACTTTATACTAAAATATTTGTATCACTGACGCATTTTCTACTGACGCATTTTCCACTGACGCATTTTCCACTGACGCACTTTCCACTTACGCATTTTCCACTGACGCATTTTCCACTGACTCATTTTCCACTGACGCACTTTCCACTAACGCTTTTTCCACTGACGCACTTTCCACTGACGCATTTTCCACTGACGCATTTTCCGGTCACGGAAAACATAAAAACAAATGATGCTAGGAAGAAGTGACAAGTGTAAATTTCTTAATTTTATTTGCTAAATAATGAATCATACATTAGCTCAAACTAATCTAATTAATCAATCTTGGTATTAGAAAATTGCTCTACGTATCCTCTACTACATTATATTTTTTTAAAAATCTAACAAAATTTACAAAAAGTTGTAACCAAAAACTTCCGAAAAATCTAGACTGAACACTTAGTACTAAGGAATTAAATGTTTCATATTTTTATGGTCATAAAAAATATAAGAATGTTCAAATTCATGAAAATTTTTCATACTTCAATTAATTCATAATACCCTTGACATGATAGCTCAAGAATTTCTCTATTATTCTGTTAAATTTCATAAATTTTATTTAGTTTTAAAAAAGTTTGAGTCAAAATTATTCAATCTAAATTTGAGAAACTTTGTACTATTTAAATGTATAATTATTTATTTTTAGCATTGAGATTTTAATATAGACAGCTTTTCAAAAAAGGGTTTTTCCACAATTCACAAGAAACTAAGGATACTTAATACTGTTTTAGAAATCTATTAGATTGCGACTACATTTATAGGCTTTTTAAAAAAATGTATTTGAAAAATTCCCTGTAAAATGCAATAGTACCCCATAAGGAACGGGATATTAGGAACCCAAAATCGCAAAATGAGTGCCAAATGATGAAATAAAGTCAAAAAAAAATCAAATTAATGGAGAAAAATTATAAAAATTTATTTTTTCTATAAAACAAATTTAAATATATGAATTGCATTTCATCTTTCTTTGTTTTTTGAATGAAACATAAAAAAATAATTTTGCACTGAAAAGTCAATTCTTGACAAATTTTTTCTTTTTTATGTCCCTTTCTCAAAAGAAAATTATAATTTGTTCCAAGAGAATTGAATCAGAATTTTTTAATTTTTATAGTACATTTTTTGGAAATTTTTAGAAAATTAGTTTTTATTGTGGTTGTTTGTTTATAAAAAAATTTGTAATAATCTTCTCGAGAATGTTCGTAAATTCCAGTTAGAGTTCCAAAATTTCGGAAGAATCGCTAAAAACGTATTCCATTTTTATGGGGTCGGTAATTTCCCTTTCTCTAATTGCATGCGCCCTTGCCAAAAAAGCCAAAATTAATTTATCCATTTGGTGACTAATTACGCATTTCTACAGTAGTGTTCGAAATAAAAACTCATTAAATTTTCTCGCAAATTCATGTAGGCAAACAAGTTTTACGCTTTATGATTTGAAAATTAATATGTGAAATATTACGCGGGCAATGTTTGGTGTCTTAATTAATTATTATGAGACATAATCGTCATGAAAATATTTTTCAAAATATGTTAAAAGATTTTTTTTGGCGCTGACGCAATTGCCATTAACACAAACAATAGTCAATTATGTTTTATAGTGTCAGTCACTTATTAACAGACGATTTTAACTCAAGAGTTTTCTCTCAAATTGCCTATATTCATTTGAACACAAAAAAATGTAAATTTTGGGGAATTTTTGAAATAAATCAAAAAAGAAATATATTAAATTTTCGCACAATCTCCTAAGTCCAATTAAAATGATACAATAAAAAATTTTTTAATAAATTTTATTTGCCATAAAATTCAAAATATCCCAAATTTCTACGACTTCTCCCCGTGGAGAAAATGAAAGATCGAAAATCGATGATTCAGAAAACAACAATATTCCAAGGGAAAATTTACCATTTTTTGGGTAGACGATTTTTAAGCTTACCGTCCTCAGCGAAAACAAGTCGTATACTCACAGCCATTTTTATAAAACTTTATGCTCTTTTTGTCCTTCCAATTAATTCATCACCCCAAAAAATAATCTCATTTTCAAGCCATTTTCGAGTTTTCGCAACTCATTAAAGAGTGATCTGATCACGGTGGAGCAATTGACTTTCTTGATCAGCACAAAAAATTCTGCTAATTTTTTCAAATTTTTTCTTGCTTGACCAAAAAAGTTACATGTCTTCACAGCTTTTTACCTATATTTTGTACAGCATAGTGAAGTTTTTAGTGCATATAAATGAATATTTGGAGGCTTTTTGAGAATAAATGCACATTAGCCATTTTTATAAAATAATTACTGCGCTTATTTGAATGTTGGCAATTTACAAAGTGGATTTAAACAGACGAGTGCCGATGGGCCAGCAGACCATCTTTTTGTTCTTATCGCATCAATTCTGGGCATTTTGGCACTCATTGGAATGACCATCAATTTCTTTTTGGTGTTTGTCACGATTCGTTCAAAGTTAGAATTAAAAAAAAATTTTTTTTCTAAAATTCAATTTCAGTTTTTACCATTTTTAGATCTTTGAAATGGCTCGGCCAACAAACTTTTGGCCATTTATTCCTTTTGTGAGCTTTTCCACCAATCGGGCTATCTGCTCCTTTTCTTCACAAGCATTGACCGTCTCTTTCATGTGCTCTTCCCAATAATAACCAGGTAAAACAATAGCGCCCGTAGCCCAGTCGGTCAGACCGTTCATTCATTCACAGCGCTCTGTTAGGGCCGTGGGTTCGATTCGGTGCTATGACGTTAGTCAAAAACCATCATAATGGGCGTTAGTCAAAAAACCATCAAATGAAAAAATTTTGTGTTTTGGGCATTAAACATCAAAATGGGCGTTAGTCAAAAAAGCATCAAATCAGACAATTGATTTTCTCATGTCTTTTATCGATTGATTTTATAGAATTAATTAAATTAGTAAACAAAGATTTTCAAGAAAAAATTCTTAGAAATTTTTAAAAATTTCAGCGATTTTTTGAAATTTGTGATAAATTAGTAAGTTTTTTCGAAAATTTTCCAAAAAATAGCTTAAAAATTCCTAGGAATTTCCTATAAATAAATTTCTAAGAATTTTTTCTTGAAAATCTTTGTTTACTAATTTAATTAATTCTATAAAATCAATCGATAAAAGACATGAGAAAATCAATTGTCTGATTTGATGGTTTTTTGACTACGCCCATTATGATGGTTTTTGACTAACGTCCCAACACCTTCGATTCCCACCGTGTGCATTATAACGCGCATTTTAATTTTTTTGTAGGAATTATTTGCCTAGAGTAAAAAAATGAGAGAATTTCAAAAAATGTCATACCAAAAGTTATAAAATAATCGGTACTTTCCTATTATGAGGCCACACCCAAAAACTCGATTTTTATTTATGTGAATTGGTACGAGCGCCTTGATTATTATGCGCGCCCTTTTGTTGATTTTTTAAAAATTTGGGTGTGGCCTCAAAACAGGAAAGTACCAAATAATCTTGTACTCAAAATTTATTAGCCAAAATTTGCCAAAGCGAACAGAAAAGAGAAATTCCCATTACAATATTGAAAAGCTTTGAAACATATTTAGACCGTAATGCCACAAATTTTGGAAAATTAATTAATAATTAAAAGTATTTAAATTTCAGACAGAAAATGTACACTCGGTTCATGTTTTGTGTTTCTTTACCTTTATCAGCCATATATGCCGCAATAGTTTCTGTCCAATTTCATATGCCAAAACTTTGACGAGGAATTAATCATCGGCACAATTTCCGACCTTGCTCTGGCTTTTGTAAAAAATTTTGTTTCATAAGGAATTCTTTTTTTTTTTTTTTTTTTTTTGTAATTTTTTTAAAGTATCGATGTAATGGCGGTGCGGCTGGTCGGCTGTTTTTTGCGCGGAATGTAATTTTATCTTCCACTGTCACGGTTTATGGGCTTTTGGCAATACGAGTTTATTTCCGGAAAGGTATTACAGTTTGAAAATTGGACACATATGCATGAAATGATTTTTACCGATGAATCGGGACCGACTAAATGACCCCGAGAAACGATACGAGAACCGAGACTCAAAAATTCGACTCGGGAATCGAGAACCGAAAAATCATAATGAATTTAATTTAAATATTTTTTTAATCAAAAACACAAAAAGGGTAGGTCTCAATTTGTTAAAAAACCTTTTCAAAATTTCAATAATTTTTCCTCTTTTCCCCATTCGCTGGCGACCCCTCCCCCCCCCCCCGCCCCCGAAATGGTCATCCTTAACAGTGTAAAAATTTCTCGGTTTCCGAGACTAAAAACCCGAGACCGGGAACCGAGGCCTGAAGCGAGGCCGTGAAGCGAAAAACCCGAAAAATTTCTCGAGTCGAGAACCGAGACTCTCGCACATCTCTACCAATTTGGACACTATTGGACATAAAATAAATAAACAAAAAGAAAGTATTTGTGCCAAAAATTTTTTGCAATTGTCTAAAAAATGGCTCATTAGTAGGGATGCGATTTTTAGGCAAATGCCTAAATTTTTGCGCGCTTTGCACAGATAAGCACGAAAAACGCATTTTCCGCTTGGTTTGGGGTGTCTAGGATGACTTTTATAATGCCTAACTTTGCCTATTTTGGAGTTTTTGTGCCTAAGGTGCCTATTTTAGGATTTTTGAAAAAATCCTTAACAAAAATGCAATAAAAACGAAAAACACACCCCCTAAGAATGACCCAAAAAAGAATTCAGAAAATACACCCCTAAGAATTGAAAAAATTTTCAAAAATTTGATCATCGAATTTAATATTTTTTTATGATAAAATTTTTGGCTAAAAATTTGTCCTTATTTGAAAAAACTTTAAAACAATTGGAATATAAGCAAAATTAAGTTTTTTGATTAATTTTTACGTGATTACTACCTAAAAAACGTTAATAAAAAATTTATTTGCCTATTTTTGCTTATTCGAGGATTTTTGTGCCTATTTAATGCCTATTTTGCGATTTTTTTTATGCCTTTTTAGGTGCCTATTTCGCGATTTTTTGTGCCTGAAATTCGCTATCCCTACTCATTAGTAAAAAAAATAATCTGTAAAAAAATGGCTTTTTATCCATAATACAAAAAAATATCAAATTTCGTAATTAATATTTTGCAAATATTTTTAATTAAAGATACGGCGTCCAATGCAGAGAAAGCGAATCTTCGCATATTTCGCTCATTGTTCGTCATCATTTTTGTCAATATTGGTGGATATTTCGCAATGAGCATGTACATTACAAGAACATTTCAAGAGGATTCACATCTTTCAATGGAACTTTGGACATGGAATCAAATTTTGGCAATTCTTTTGAACCTCAGCGCCAATCGTAAGGCATTTCAAAAGGAATTGAAAGTGATCGGAAAAACAGTCACCAAATGTTGTTGATCCACTAATTACTCGAACGAATAAAAATGTGTGCTCTGTGATTCTTGTTTATTTTTACAAAAAAATAAAAAATTAAATAGGGTGATTGTGTTCGCATTGGTAAGCTTAATTTCTAGGTATGATAAGCGATTTAAAGCACATAACGGAGAAACTGAAAAATTTATTGTTTATTTTTCGCAAATTTTTTTAAAATTAAATTTGGAATTAAAAAATGGTTTCTATTTAATAATTAGGGATGATTTTTATTGTTGCTAAAAACTGCCAAATTAGTTAGTTTTTAATTTCTAAAAACTCCCAAAATTAGGTGCCAAAAATGGGAAAATGGTTAATAAAAACTTTCAAATTTGGGGGGGGGGGTGTAAAACCGTAAAATTTTATTCAAAAAGCAACAAATTTATGCCAAATCAATATTGAGATAAATAATTTTTAAAAGCACAAATTCTTGTCAAGAAATAAATAAACAAATTTTGGAGACGAATTTTAGAGAAAATTTTCCATTTCTTAGGGTGCATTTTTGAAATTTTTCGGGTCGATCCTTAGGCGTGTATTTATTCAATTTTTTTTACTACACCTAGTTCCCACGGACCAATCGGGCTGAAATTTTTTACCGGCTACCTCCTACAATAACATTAAAAAGGGTACTGTAATTCAGTGCATTTTGCAGTAATTTTTATGATTTTGAAATTAAATCGTATGGAATCTCAGCCTAAAGAAGTCGTAGAAGCACACGGCTTTTTGCATTTTTGTAACAAATTTTGTCTTTTTCCTTATAATAATATTTCACAAAAAAAAAATCGAATTCGTACATTCGAGACAGAGAGAAGCCGATGGTTTGAGGCATGCTTAGTCGCTAACAAAGCTTTCTTTTATAATTTCAAAGTAAACTACATATTACCTAAGAGTCGAACATTAGTGATGTCACGGATTTCCGATTCCCAAAAATTGTTGGGGCCTCGGAATGCAATAACTGCTGAACACCAGAGCAACTTTTAATCCAGCGTCTATCCCCTGCACTCTGGGAAAGAAAAGGAAAGCAACACCCCCCTGTTGGGAAGTAAATTTTTATAAAAACAAAAAAAATATTTTTACTAAAAAAGTGTCAGAAAGTCATTTAGACGCACATTTGCCAAAATTGAATTTGAATATTTAATGAAAATTTTGACTGACATTTTTTAAATGGTTATGCTTAGAATATATGTGAATGAGGATTCAAATTCATGCTGAAAGAGTGTTTTTTTTTTTGCGTTCTTTTTAATTAATTTGGTTTCTTTCGGGCTTTGTCAGCCTAAAGGGTTCATTTTTGCTGCTGCTTTCCCATTCTTTTGCTTCTGTTTTGATGGTTACTCTTCCTCCTCCTTTTTGCTCTTTTCCGCTGCTGTCCTCCTTCAAAATGTCGTTGCTCCTTCTGTACTGCTCCAGCACAGTCAAATGGTGCGTCTTCAGATGGCTCTTCAACGCTCTCGTCGGCTTAAACCGTTTTTGTGCCGGTCGGCGGTACGGACAGTGGCGGCAACTGATGGCATTGGCATCAAACCGGTAGAAGTAATGGTAGTCGATTCTCTGTAACGGAATGGCATTTAATTAGGATTTGATCTACTACTATGTATATCTTTTTTCACCCTCTCTTTTTGCGGATTTTGCTTCAACATTTTAGGCTCGGTGCCATATTCAATAGCAAAATACATGTCGATGTCTGATAAACAATTTTTGCGATAAATAATTGCTTCCTCTAAATGCTCACCGTCATTAGGCTCTTCCGGCAACAAAGTTCGGCACTTTTGGCCATCTTTTGCCAAAGGAAATGGTGGCACTTGGCCACTTTCAAACGATTCGCTCCCTTTTTCCAAATTTGTCTTCAATTGCTTCTTTGTTTGTTTTTTGATGATTTTTCTCGGCAGTTTTTTCATTATTTTTATACAATTTTTGTTTGTTTTTTGGATCCTCATTAATTCACTCATTTTTTGCTTTCTTAAAATTATGTTTTTTCTATTTTTTTATATAATTAATTTTTCGCTATTTTTTTTACCTCGCTTCCTTTTCTTTCAAAATGGCATTTTGCAGTTGTTCCCAAGTGCCCAATTTTTGGTTTTTCAGCTTTTCGTGCATCAGTTTAAGCAATTGTCCTTGTAAAGATTCACTAGTGGAAAGAATAGCTTATTCATTTTCTAAAAAATAAAATTTTACAAAATTGTAAATTCTAAAACCAAAAAAATACAGTGATTCTATTGAGCGAGCATTTCCAAATTTGAAAAAATATTTTTGATTTACTAATTAAAAAATGAATAAAGTTTTTGTTTTGTTCGTTTTCGAAAGTGGCAATGAAATTTAAAATTTGAGGGCAAATGTTTAAAAATTATATCATTAATAAAAGATGTTGACTTTCATTACGCGAAATGATATTTTAAATGAAAAAATTTTTCATTTTTTCTAACACAATTTTTTTTCGGTGCCAATAGAATTATAAAAAAGACAATATGACAGTAAGTAGAGCCATTTATTGATTTTTAGCCACTCATTTATTAGCTAAGCGACGAATATACATATGAAAATTGGTTTTCATCATTTTATTCATCTACTGAATAATATTCTGATTTAATTCACCTCCTAAGAATCTGTCTTTTTATAAAAAAATTTTCAAAATTTCAAAAAAAATTATATATTTTTTTGAAAAATGACAAAAACTAACTCGCTATTTTTTGCTTGCTATTGTTATGTATTTGTACTGAAAATTGCATTTTCACTGCTTTTGGCTCACTATTTTGTCGTTAGTTTTATCTTCACTTTTCGTTAACTATGTTAGATTTTGTAACTAAATTTGCGATCCCTAATTATTAGGATAAGAATCTGTCATTTTGGTAGACTTATTAAGTTATTCAAAATTTTCTGGTGAAACTTGATCCCAAGAGGCTTAAATTAAAACTACCAAATTCCGAAAAACCAATTATAAAATTCATATGGGAGGGATCATTTTTTAATAAATTTTATAGAAAAACTGTTACTTTTTAATTCAGAGGAGGCGGAAAAGTGATCACTTAATTTATAACTCAATAATTGACTATAATTATACAAATTGAAAGTGATCACTTAATTTATAATTCAATAATTTACTACACTATACCAATTTTTAAGTTATTATTTAATTTATAATTCAATAATTTATATAATTATATAAAATCAAAGTGATCGCTTAATTTATAATTCAATAATTTACTATAATTATTCAAATTTAAATTTATCATTTAATTTATAATTCAATAATTTACTATATTTATACTGATTATTTAATTTATATTTCAATGCTTGACTATATCACTTAATTTGTAATAATTTACTAAAATCAAAGTGATCACTTAATTTATAATTCAATAATTTACTATAATTATATAAAATCAAAGTGATCACTTAATTTATAATTCAATAATTTACTATAATTATACAAACATAAAGTTATCATTTAATCTATAATTCAATAATTTTCTATAATTATATAAATCAAAGTGATCACTTAATTTATAATTCAATAATTTACTATAATTATACAAATTTAAATTTATCATTTAATTTATAATTCAATAATTTACTATATTTATACTGATTATTTAATTTATATTTCGATACAAGAGAATTTAAATTCCATGCCGAAGGAGTGATTTTTTTGCATTCAGATGATTTTTTAAAAATTTGATTTCATTAGGGCTCTACTAAAGATTCCGTTTTGCTGCAGCTCTTCCATTGTTTTGCTTCTGTTTTGATGGTTCCTCCTCCTTCTTTTTTCTGTTTTCCGCTGTCCTCCTTCAAAATGTTGTTGCTCCTTCTGTACTGCTCCAGCACAGTCAAATGGTGCGTTTTCAGATGACTCTTCAACGTGCTGGTCGGCTTCAACTTCTTTTGCGCGGGTCGGCGGTAGGGACAGTGGCGGCAACTGATGGCATTGGCACCAAACCGGTAGAAAAAATGGTAGTCGATTACCTGAACAATTAGGATTTTGGTCTACATCTACTATTATGTATATATTTTTGTTTACCCTTTCCTTCGGCCTCAACATTTTCTGCTCGGTGCCATAAAATGATGGCAATTGGCCACTTTCAATCGGTTCGCTCCCTTTTTCCAAATCTGTCTTCAATTGCTTATTCGGTTGTTTTTTGATGCTTTTTCTTGACAGTTTTTGTACTATCTTTGTGCTAATTTTGTTTGTTTTTTGGCTCATAAATTCTCCCATTTTTTGCTCTCTTAAAAATTAATTTGTAATTTTTTACTTAATTATTCTCCATTTTTACCTCGCTTCCTTTTCTTTCAAAATGGCAACACTTAATTGTAAATCTAAAATAAAAATAGGTATTCTATGGGTCGAACATTTCCAAATTAAAAAAAATATATTTAAAATTTACCAATTTAATTGTGGTAAATTTTGTTCGTTTCCGAAAGTGGCAATGAAATTGTAAAATGAAAGAGCAAATGCTTACAAATGCTAATTATTTAAAAGATGTTGACTTTCCTTTCGCGAAATAATATTATTAATGAAAAATTTTTTTTATTTTTCTAAAACATTTTTTGATGCCAGTAAATTGTATAAAAATGATCAATATGACAGTGAGTAGAGGCAATTTATTGATTTTTAGCCACTCATTTATTAGCTAAGCGACGAATATACATATGAAAATTGGTTTTCATCATTTTATTCATCTACTGAACAATTTCTGATTTAATTCACCCCCAAAGAATCGGTCTTTTTCGAAAAAATTTTTCAACCATCATTTTGTAAAAATTTCTTCAAAATTTTTGTGACAAAAAATTATATTTATCTTTTTGATAAATTACAAAAACGAATTCGCTAATTTTTGCTTGTTATTTATTAATGTATTTGTACTTCAAATTGCATTTGTGAGAATGTTTCTGTCTTACTCTTTTGTCACTATTTAACTATTTCTTCTTTTTCGGAGTTTTATCACTAATTTGTATTTTGGCGTTTATCTTCACATTTCGTCATATTTATTCACTATTTTTGAATTTTGGGATGATTTTGGCGCATTTTCTTTACTATTTCGTTAACTGTTTGAAATTTTCATCATTGAAATTGAAATCCCAAATTATTAGCTTAGGAATCCGTCATTTATGTAGAATTTTATTGGGTTTTTCAAATCTTCGGCTGAAACTTGGCCCCAAGAGGCTTAATTATATATCTCCCAAATTTCGAAAAACTAACTGATTTTTACAAAATTCAAATGGAGGGATCATTTTTAAATATTTTTGTAGAAAAACTGTTCCTTTTTAATTCAGTCGGGAATCCCGTCCCGCTTTTTTTCCTTTCCCGTTCCCGGATATTTTTTTACCCAACTTCTATTATTTTATAGTAGCCACATTGGGTTTTTCATAACAAAAAAAACCTCGCGCTGAACATGAGGCATGCATAATTGACACTTAATTAAAATATGACCAAATGGCACTTCATGAGATTTTGTTCGTTTTCGAAAGTGGCCATGAATTTTAAAATTAGAGGGCAAATATTTACAATTAAAAAAACACATATTAAATTTAAAAAATTTCATTTTAGCAAAATAATATTAAATAAAAAATTCCTAATTTATTTAAAAAAAAACAATTTGGTGCCAATAAATTGTTTAAAAATGATCGATATGACAGTGCGTTGACCAAAATGTTGTTTATTAGCCACTCAATTATTACCATAATTATACCAAATCGAAGAGACCAATTAATTTATAATTCATAATTGATAATTTATTATTCTTTCAAAAATATGCTGACGATCAATTATTGGGTTAAGGCTGTTAAAGCCATACAGGGATTAAAAAATTAGGTTTGAACCCGATTTTGGACATAGGCGCAAATATCCGAGGCGCATTTGTGGGGTAATCAAATAACCATGAGCAACGACGAGCTCTTCTTATTCTACCAGTTTTTACCACAAGGTCATGGTCATTTTACCACTACCACACTCTTCTTCTACGAGCCCCGCCGCCGATGGTTCCAATTTAACCACATTAGCCTTTTGACCAGGGTTCCCAGATCAAAAATTTCAAAAGCCTCATTTGGCAGGCAAAAAAGCCTCATTTTGTGTCAAAAAGCCTCATTTTTATAAAGTTTATTCAACAACACGCTTAAAATTTTCAAATGATATATTTTTGATTGTCCAAAAGCCTCAAAGCCTCATTTTGAAAATTTAGCCTCATTGACCTATCAAAAAACCACAAAATGAGGCTAAAGCCTTAGACCTGGGAACCCTGCTTTTGACACTGAAAATTACAAGACCAAATCAACAAAATAGCTTTCTTATAGATTGATCAATATTTTCTCTGAAAATTTCAATAACCTTCTAATTTGAACGATTTCTTCTTCAGCGTTGTCTTTCGATCTCCAAATGTTAATATCATTAATTTTTTCTTTTATTGGCCAATTAATTTTAGAAATACGTTTTAAAAAATCTAATTGATTTAAATATTGAAAAAATCAAAAATACGTACCAAATAAGTAAATCAAATTTTTTAAAAGGTTATTTTTTGGAAAAAAATCTTCTTAAAGGGTGAAATAAGCACAAAATGCCATAAAAATGACCTAAATAAAAATAATTTTTGATATCTCTTTTTTGAAAAAACCGATTTGTAAGGGTACATTTACAAAATAAAAATTAGTTGTTTTTCACAAGAAATTTCTGTGCATTCTCAAAATGTGTAAAAAAAAAGTATGAAAATATATACGCAAAAATTGCAAAATTTTGGATTTTTTGGGACAATTAACAAAAATTAAAATTTCCTTAAAAAATCAATGCAAAAAACGTAGGAAAAAAATTAAAAAGTTCAAAAAATGTACCAAATATGTATAAAACCTCGTAATATGCAAAAATATCTAAATAAAAGTCCCAACTTTTCTTTACAAACACAAAAAAGAAAGGTTAGTGTTCTTCCTACTATTCAGAGATGGAGAATCCAAGAAAAAAAAATGTATACACAAAAAATTGACAGCCCTAGTTAATAATAAATTTAATGTTAAATTGTCTAAATATTATAAAATAAGATAAAACCCAAAAAAATAATATTCAAAATAAAGAATAAATTTCCAAAGTAATTTTTTGCATAGAAGTGATCAAACATATGTGTATACATACCAGGGATGGCATTCCGAGGCCCCAAAAATTTTAGGAAATCGGAAATCGGAATTCCGGGGGTCACAGCTCATTTTTTCCCCGGATTACGGTAGCCCCCCATACCTATGGGAGGGGTGCACGGCCAACTGAGCGCCAGCCATTTGAGCGCCGCCAGGTGAGCGCGGGCCATTTGAGTGCCAAAATTTTTCAGTACTGAAACCAAAACCTATTGCGCGACTTTTTTTGCAAACCCAAACCTATTTGCGCGACTTTTTTTGAAACCAAAACCTATTGCAGGGGTGTGCGCGACTTTTTTGCTGCGCGACTTTATGTAAATTATTTTTTATTTAAATTTAATTTTAAATTATTTTATAGGTCTTAAAGGTCAAAGACCTTGAATTTAAATTCATTTAAAATTCACCAAAAATTCCGCGCACCGAGCGGATCCGAACCCCAGAGGGGGCGGCCAGACTGACGCACTAACATTGGCAAATAAACAGACCAATTGAATAAAGCTGACCAATTCGTTGTTTAATTCAGCAGGGAGACGACGACACAGCTTGGGCCTTTTAGCATTCATTGAAATTAATTTCCAGAATTTGAATAAAGAATGATTTCGATTTTTGCAGGGAAGGTTTTTTGACCCAAAAGTGGGCGTGGCAATATTTTGTACCAAAGTGGGCGTGGCAATATTTTGTACCAAAGTGGGCGTGGTCTATCCGCTTTTCGTACACCCGGCCGTTTTCGCGAATCATTTTAATTCCCACTTTTTTTTTGCATCTGCCCCTTCTCCCCTCCTCCCAGCTCCTCCTTTTCCTGCGCCCTTTTGGGGGACCGTATTAATTTAATTAAAATTCGGGGGACCGTATAATTTAATTAAAATTCGGGGGACCATATAATTAAATTTAATAAAAAATTATTTTTTGCTGTTAACCAGGGCGGAGCTTTATTTACACAAAGCTCCGTTTATCCTGGCAGCATATGCCTTTTAGGGCTTGAGGTAATTCAGTTGACTTCACTAATTTTCCGAGCCGTTTAGGTGCCCTGTCGTCTTGTGCTTCATGGGTGGCGGTGTGCTGCTCATCAGGCCATAGTTGGTTTAAATTTTAAAAGAAAATTGCGCTTTTCCATGTCACAGCGCCTTTATTATTTTTTTTGCGTATTAAAGGTGTATGATAGAGATGGTCAGAGAATGTGAGAGAGTGTTGATGTTTAAGAGAAAGATGGTCAGAGAAGGCGAGAGAGTGTTGGTGTTATGACCCTATAAAAGCAAAATTTTGACCATTTCAGATACAAAAATGGACAATTTCCCGCCTAAACGCCCCCTTAACTTCTCTATTGACCGTATTCTCGCCAAAAGACCCCGGCAAGGCTTCCTCATCAACCAGCTCCTGGGAATTGTTCAGCATGGTGGAGGCAAAGCAGCAAAAGACTACGTAAAAAAGCTGGACAACACAATTGAACATGTGGAAAAATTTCACTACGTCAAAGTGAAAACGAAATTCATCATTGAGGATGTGCCAAGCAACCCTGAAGGATTGCTGGTGGGAATTTTCCAGCACTGCATCGACGAGGCTGTCGCTGACAGCCGTGAGCGCGGAATTGAACCCACACACCTCGGCTGCGTGATCAGCAGTCCGCTGCTGGATGGTGGCGACATACCCATTCTCTGCGCCAAATAACCAACAACACCATCGACACAATTTTGAACCATTTCAAAAAGGTGGCACAATCAAAACAGCAACAAAAAGTGACACTTTGGGGAGAGCCGTTTACCGTCACAATAACAACGCTGAACCGTGACGGACTCCCCTACAAACGACGAGTCAAGGTTTGCATTGTTCATCTTTGGATCAACTGGACAATACAAACCGTTGTACAAATATGTGGACAACACGTACGACACACCACTGCTTCTGTACTTCAACGACAACCATTTCGATGGCGTGCAGAAGCAGGGTGGACTGTTTGGCAGGCCATACTGCTTGGAGTGTGAACGACCATAAGACAAAATGTCAACGCACAACAAGGCATGTAAGGCCCGCTGCATGCTATGCTCTAGAGTTTCCGGGACTCATTTAACCTGATGCCGATGGCCCTCGCTTCGCTCGTCCCTTCTTTTGGCTTGGATGTGGAGGACAAGCCATTCTTCCCGCACATGGCCAACCGTCCAGACAACTACGGACGGCAGATTCACCCAACGCAGGAAGACTACTTGGTCAGCGGAATGATGCCTGACAAGCGTAAAAATTCGACCTATGGTATGAACAACACCGTCAGGAGCCATTTTTCCTCGACGAAGCTCTGGCTTCATATTGCACCAACGACGTGGAGATATTGATGGCTGCACTGGTGGCATTCCGTCGGGAGTTTTTTGAAGTCTCGCGCAGAAACGAGGGAATTGTGGCTGAGCGTGCTGCCTCGAATGAACACCACAATGGCATTGATGCGTTGAAGGAGTGCATGACAATTGCCGGCGCGTGCATGAAGCACTTCCGGACTAATCATCTCCCAGCTGAGCACTTGGCCATTGTTCCGGAGAGGGGCTACGACAACGCCCAAAACCAGTCGTTGCTGGCCCTTCGCTTCCTTCATTGGTATGCGGAAGAGTACGACGTTCAAGTGCAGTGTGCTCATTCGGCTGGCGGAGAAAAGGGAATTGGCCAATATTCCGTGGACGGATGGATTGAAGCCGAGCGCCGAGTGATTGAAGTCAACGGTAATTTCAGATCCAAAAATAATTTGAAATAAAATTTTTTGC
>SIJG01000088.1:223851-237401 GCA_023374025.1 Heterodera schachtii | reverse complement strand
ATATGTAACATTTTTCTTAATTAATAAATTCTTTGCGTTTTTATGGTTTTTTTCATAATGTTGTCCTTTTTCTCTGCCATTTCTTTTCTTTGTTCGCTTCTTATGGCAAAGGATTTATGCAATTTACCGTATATTCTCTAATTATCGCCCAATCTCCATTAATCCCCCATCTCTAATTCTCCCCCAGTTTATAAGGGGTTTGAAAAATAATCCCCCAGTCTCCAATTATCCCCCAGGGGGATAAATTTTTTATTTTTTTCGAAAAACTAATTTCTTTTTAAATTTTGATAAAACTAATAATCCTAAATTGAAACTCGTTTAAATGTTTAATAAACATGAAAAATAATAGGAGAAAAATACACAAGGATTCTGAGTTTTATTTTTAATAAAATAAAATACCTCTCGTTTTTCATCTTTAAATTAGTAATACCAAATAAAAATAAAATTTTCCGATTTTTCTTGATTTTTTAAGCCTTATTCCACTAACATTGTCTAACCCTGAAGGGCGTTATATTCCAATAAGTAGCCTAAATTTCCCTGGCTCAAAATGAGAATTTTCAAAATTTTTAAAAATTTTAAAATTAGGCAAAAATAGTTTTTTATTACAATTGTTTAATCATAGGGCTAGGCGAGTACATACCAGTTTCTGTTTGGGTTCAGACCTGAATATCCGACTTATATGGAGCCGAAAATATCAAGACTTGTCTATTTCTATTTAAATAAAATTTTGGGTCTATAACAGATTGAACCTCCTTAATTTGGTGCCCAAACTTCCCTTGCGGAAAATAGGCATTAATAAGTAGATCAAAAAGTAGCCTAACAATAGCCAAAAAAAACATGATTGCGTTTCAGGTCATTGGGAGCTCAGAAAAAAATTGGCAAAAACCTAAAAATATTAGCCCTAGGCTTGACCCATAGTACAATAGTAAAAAAAAATACCAGAGAAGGTACCGTAAGGACTTTAATTTACTCACAATGCATTTTCGTCTGTCAATTGCGATTTTGTGCCTTTTGAGTTGACCAATGATCAAATATTGCCGAAAATGACTTGTCCGGTGGTGCCGATAGGCGCCGCCGGGAAAATTTTGTAATTTTTAATGCGATTTGATAATAAATTTTGTCCAAAAAAGACCAAATTCGTTCACCTGAAAAAGCCGTGCATAAATCTGCAATGAAAGAATCAAATCAAACTTGGATAATTAAACCGCCAAAAAAGAGATGATCGTCAAAAAGGGGGGGGGGGGATAAATGGCAATCGGCGGTGAGTAATGTAATTAGTGCTGCGATGAAGTGGCTATTATGGCAAATAAGAAGAATTTTAGGTGAATATCTCTTGGGTGTATAAAACATGTAAATTAGGCTACCGTTGGATCGAATTACGGTCCCTTTGGGAAATGTTAAAACTTTTTCAATGAAAACAATATGATTTAAAAATTTAATTAAATTGTTTTTCAAGTGAAAATTAAAAAAATATTAAATCTTTTATTTCATTTTATAAAAAAATAATTGCAAATCAAATTAAATATGATAATTTTGTGGTTTTGGGTCATTTTTAAAAAAGCTGAAGAATTTGGGTAAGGTTTATTCAGAATTGTTTTAAAAATGTTATTTTGAACTTTTTAAGAGAATTTTTTAACATTTTATTGCTCTTGCATATAAAAGTGAATAAAACAGTTTCATTTTACTGGTTTTGAGAAAAATTGGAGGTAATGGCAAATGGATTCAAAAAAGCGGGCGGGATTCCCATACGAAATTCCCACCTTTTATCCGTTCCCATAAAAAACCCGTACGGCTAAAAAAGCCGGGTTTTCTGCGAGAATCCGTCACGCCGTGCCATAATTATTTCGTCTTTTTTATCCATGTTCAAATGTTTATTTTTAACAATTTTCTCGCTTTTCATTACTAAGTTTATATTAATACAACATCTTTTTTTTTCAAAATGATAAAATTTTCGCGTCATTACTTCCGTTTCTCATTCATTGCCACCGCAAATTAATGTTTTTTGAATTTGAAAAGTCAATAATTGCATATCATAAAGAAAAGTCAATAATTTTCTATATACATCATAGGCTTAATCATGGCATAAACATTAATAAAAAAAAATAAAAAAATAAATTAATTGCCTATTCATAAAAATAAATAATTTTACAATATTATCATAGGTTTAAGCATAGACAATTTTAGTGTGTTTACAATTTGCCAGAATTATCCACGTAATTTCTGTGGCATATTAATGCCCACAAGCAAATTTAATGGCTATTATCATAAAATAAATGCATTTCTTTAAAAACATCCTTCTCCTTTTAGTTTATAGTCGTATTGGACAATTTTGCTTTTTCACTGTGTTGGCGCTTTTCTTACAACTGCCAATTTTGCCTTTTTTTCCAATTTCAAAAAAATTGGAATGATTCGAATATAATCGAGAAATTTAATAATTTTTTTTAGAAAATGGGTTTTAAATTGCTTCTATTTTGTGCTGTCTTCGGTTATTTGGGGAGAACAGAAGCAGAGCCCGTTCAAGAACATGAACATGTCCATTTGTGGAAAATCACACACCCCAAAATGGAAAAGCCGAGTTATTTGCTTGGTCCGTTATTTAATTTATGATTTCTTCTATTTATGAAAAAATAAATCGAAATAATTAAACAAAATTAAATTCATTTAGTGAGAATGTGAAAGTCACAGGAAAGAACAAATTGCCAAAAACTAAAGCGTTACAACAAAATATATCTTTAAATATTAAAAAATCAAATTAAATGATTTATATTTAATCAAGCTTCCTGTCTCGTTTAGTTCTAAAATCTGTTTAAGTTTAATATGCTGATTTTATCATTGAAATAAAAATTATTTTTAGTTTATTTAGGTACGATGCATGTCCCGTGGAAGATACTGTATAACAAATGTAATGTTATACAATTACTGAGCCGTTTTTAATTTGCCATTTTGATTTTGCCAAAAATTTGGGGCCAGGCCGTTTTCGTACGGCCGTTTTCGTACGAACACAGGTTGTTGGACTATAACTTTTTTCTTTGCCAACCAAATCCAACATTGTTGGTATCATTCGAGAGCCCTTCAGATGCTCTATTAGCCTGCAAAATTCCAAAAAATTTCGTCAAGCTTAAAAAAAGCTCGAGCCAAAAAAGTTGGAAAATTTGGTTCTTTGAATTCTTCTGTCCATAAATTTTTTGAACCTTAACGAAATTTTTCGAAATTTTGCACGCTAATAGAGGACACGTAGAATGTTCGATTTGGTTGACAAATAAAAAAGTTATAGCCAAAAACTTGTGCTCGTACGAAAACGACCCCGACCCCAAAATTTTTTATTTGTTTTGTCCAAATGACAATTGTTTGGTTACGGAAAACAAAAATTACCGATTTTATTGGGAAATAATTGTTCGAAATTTTTGATTTTCCAAAACCGAAAGGCCTCCTTTGTCAGGCCCAGAGACCTTTTAAAATTTCGAATTACAAAATTTTCAATGTGTAAAAAACTGAAATGAAATGAACTTTGACTTTTAAATTTAACCGACTTTATTTTTTTTATACTCATTCCCATAAACTTTTTTTTTCAGTTCCAAAAAATATAAAAAGTGCCATCCTCGAGACGGATTTTGTTGTCACCGAATTGAACAATGACTCTTTTTCGGAACAGATGAAATCTCTAGAAAAAAGAGGAGATTCAAAATTTCTCGATAATGATGAGTTGAAACAACGAATTGAAAGAGGTAAATGAATAATTTATTATTAATTAAATTAATGCCCAATTTATAATCAATGCGAAGTTGAGCTGATAAAACCATCGACTCCGCTGAAATAATTTGTTAAGAAAAAAGGATTAAAACAAAAAAATATGAAAAATTTCGTAAGAATAAAAATAAATTTAGCTTTTTCTTGACGATCACTGAATTTAAAATAATTTATTATTTTAATAATTTTGTTTTAAAAGTAATTTCATATAATAAAATATATAGTAAAAAATTTTATAAAAAATTGCGGATCCGGATCCCGCAAAATCTCACGCGGATTCCATTGCGAAGAGACCAAGCTTTAGATAGGTCGAACACAGAACATTTTAAAATACAATTGTTATTTTATTTTTTAATAGTTTTTTATTTTAAGATTTTCCAAAGAGTCTGCTGAAGTTACCGCCGGATTGGCTGCTTTTAAAACTTGGCCAAATTCACTTACAACGGCAATTAAAAGCATTTGATTATTTTGCGAGAAATTTCTTTGCCAAATTTGATGAAAAGGTCAAGAAAATTGGGAAAATCAACGAAAAAGAAAGGCGCTACTTGGATGAAGAAGATTTATGCATGCTTTTGCCAAATGTCAATGACGACCAAGTAAAATATTCCAAAGAAATGGATTTAAATGCTTTCATCCATCATAATTAAATATTTAAAAATCATTTATTAAAAGAAAATAAATGAAAAAAAAGGATTTTTAATAATTAAGATTTTGCTTCTCATTAAACATGCATTGGACCTTATAGAAGCGGAAAAGAAAAAAGGCGGCAAAAATTTGCTCAAAGAATTGGTCGAATGGTACAAAAAACCAGGAGAATATACAGAGGAAAAGCTGACTAATTGTGATTATCAACTAAAATACAGCAGAGAAAACCAAAATTCTTTGGATAAAGTGAGTGAGATTTAATCATTTATCAAGAAAAAAAAATTAATCAAATTAAAAAAAATTAAAAAAATTTTTGCGATTGATCCAAAAATCCAACAATTTCAAAATTCCTTTCTCTAATTTTAATATAATTGATAAAACATTTTTTCGAAGTTAAACATTTTTACTAAGGCTAACAAACAGATGATTTCGGACTTGATGTATGGTCGAAACAAAAAGTGGATCGAAAAAATGCACAAGTGGATGGTTGAAGAAAATTCGAATGGCCAAAAATCCTTCTTTTTCGCTGTTGGAATTCGTAATTTTCTATTAATGCATTTTAATTGTTTAATCAAAATTCTTTTCCAGTGCATATTATTTGTGTGGAAGACAACTTGCCACAACTTCTCACAGAAATGGGTTATACGGTCGAAGAAGTTCCACAAAATACGGTAGTGGTCAGTAGGGTTGGGAATTATATGCATATAAAATCTTAAAATATGCGCATGAAATATGCACCAAAAATTGCAAAATATGCACATAAAAAGTGAAAAATATGCACACAATTTTTTCCAAGTTGAGGGTATAATTTCTTAAAATTTCTTCAAATTCGCTAAATGTAAGGTAAAACTTTCAAAAGTGGCCAAATATGGTATTAAAAATCATTTTAGATGAAAAAACATTATAAAGCTAAGATTGACGAATTTTTAGCGAAAAATCAACCAAAAAGCTAAATTGCTTTTTTTGACATAAATTTACAAATTTTTTGAAAAATTTAATTTTTGCAATATTTTTTAGAAAATTTCGCTAAAAAATGATTTTTCGGAAAATTTTCCAGGCTTTAGAGGTAAAAAAGGCTAATTTAGCTGATGGGGGCCGTTCTAAAAGAGGTTTTTTTTAAAATGCTCAAATATGCACATAAAATATGCATGAAATGCCAAAATATGCACAAATATGCAAATATGCACATAAATCGCGAAATATGCACAAATATGCTAAATATGCATATGGAAAGTCATCCTAGAAGCTTCAAACCGAGCTAAAAACATGTTTTTCGTACGTTTCAGGCCTCCCACAGTCCAGGAAAAAAATATGCATGTGCATATAATTCCCAACCCTAGTGATCAGCAATAAAATTGCCAAAACAGTATCATAATTGACCATGTTACATATGTGAAAATCCTCTTCTTTACTGGGATTTGAATAGATGATTAGTCTCTTGGTTAATTAATTATTTCAACCTTAATTATACGCCTGTTTTTCATTTGGTAATTATTAAATTTTTTTATGGGTGGCTCAATTCATTTTAAAATTAATTAGAATGCATTTTGTAAAGTTTTCAATTTTTTATTTTTCTTCAAAATTAGCTTTTGGCCAATCCAGCAAATCTAATCCCAATCCCAGCTGAAAACCCCTGATTTTCTGATCCTCAGGTTTACCCCGAAGTCCCGATCTCGTGCAAACAACCAATTTGAACAATTTTGTTCAATTTTTGGCAACGATTTAAAACTATTTTGGAGTTTTTAACATCCTAATTATCATTCAGCAGATAAGCCGAACTGATCCACAGCCTTCAAATGTGGAGGATGAGGACGATCAGCAGGACTATGATAAGCCACAAAATGATGAGCCAGAAAATGAAGAAAATTCATTTTGAAATGGATTGACTAAATTGGATCATTTGGTAAGCAAAAATGGCTTTATTTACGTGCTGGGTCGTTTCATAAATTTCGCCAAGGGGTAGGAAAACAAAAAATGTAAGACATATAATTCATAACTTGAATTTCAAAAAATTTCATTGAGTTTCAAAAAAGTTATGGCCAAAAAATTCTGACTTAAGATTTTATGAAATTTTGTGACCACAACTTTTTTGATAATTTTATAAAAAAATTTTGAAAATTTTATTTACTGTCATTGTTTATTTACTTTCATCTGTCTGTGTTCTTCCGATTTTGCTTTCTTTTCTTATTTTCCTTACTTTCATTTGTGATTAAATTCTGTCTTCGCTGAACCATTCAATTTGATGTTTTTCAAAAAAAACTGATTTACAGTATACTTTTGGTCTTTAAAAAAATTTAAAAAAAAACTATGCAATTTTGAGACAAAATTTCCAAAATACCTCGGCACTTTTGTTATTTTTTGAAAATATAAGTGCTCATTCTGGAACAGCTCATGGAGAATTGGATAGGCACCAAAAACGAAACCCCAAAAATCGATCAAATTCAACTGCCAAAGAGTTCCTAACTAATTTGAATTTGAATATTTATTTAATTTGTGGATTTGGGTCCTTTATCCGTGGTCCTTTGAACTGACACTGATAAAATAACATAATTTAAAAAAAAACATTAAATCTATCGTTGGGATGAAATTTCTCGTGAAAACATAAAAATAACGGTTTGGGTTGGCTTAACGAAAAAATTAGAGATAAAGAAAAGCTCCGAGTAATTCTCGGCTAAACAGCATTCGCTGTAGTGTTAGCTAAGGTGTGGATTTTAAGAGTAATTTCTCGACCAGGCCAAAATTTTGGTACCATTGACAGATATTAAACATTGTTTATCAATAAATCTCAAAGAATTAGTTAAGCTTCAAAAATACTTTGAAATGGAAAATGAATTTTTGTTCCTAATTGTGACAATTTTCGGAAAAGTTGGCACTTTTATGAAAGTGAAGAGGGTCAAAGAGGGCTACGTTGCCTTTCAATAGGACCAATTTCTACAAAATTGGATCTGCCCGAACCAACCCTTTCCCAAAAGGATCAATTTGGCCTTGATCCCGAGCTATTTCTATGTAAGTCCTTCAAAAGTTGATAGAATCTGGGCCGGGATAGTGAAAGTTCCAGGATTAGCTCATCAACATTGTTAGAATTGCTCTAATTTGGCACTCATTCATGTTTTTTTTTGGCTTTCCATTATCACCTGTACGGCACATGGTTTTGGCCCGTGTCGGGCCGACACAGCTCGCGCTGTTGACGGTTGGTGCGTCGGATGGACTGCACTATTCGGCGCCGTTCCGTCCGCAGTTTGTTCACCGTCTCGCGCGACAGTTTGGCACGGTTGGCCAAACACTCCTCGTCCCCGTCCCCCTCCTCTCCTTGCGGTTGGTTTTGAATTTGCTGTTCAGCAACTGATTCGAAATGATTTTGCTCCTTCTGCTGCTGCTGTTGTTGGTAGTGATCATGATTATGATGATGTTGATCAGTGTTCTTCTGTTTCTGTTTTTCTTCTTTCCGCTGCTGACCAACCACCGCTTCGTTTTGTTGTTCATCCGAAACATACAGCAGATCATCCTGATGAACCGTTTCTAAATTTAGGCGGGCTTGGATTATAGCACAGAATTAAAAAAACATATGACGAATTTTCGGATGTGACACATGTTCGAAACAAAAAGTGGATCAAAAAAATGCACAAATGGATGGTTGAAGAAAATCCGAATGGCCAAAAATCCTTCTTTTTCGCTGTTGGAATTTGTAAATATCTTATTAATGCATTTTAATTGTTTAATCAAAATTCTTTTCCAGTGCATATTATTTGTGTGGAAGACAACTTGCCACAACTTCTCAGAGAAAAGGGTTATACGGTGGAAGAAGTTCCACAAAATACGATAGCCGGTCAGCAAACAAATTTGAAATTTCAATAAGGACAAATTGCCAAAAGTCTCTAAACCGACCACGCTCATTTCTGAATCTAATTCTTTGTTGGAATTGATTAGATATTAATCTATTAAAATTTCAATCGTAATCTTACAGTCTGTTTTATTAGGTAATTTTTAAAGTTTTAATCCCGTAATCCAATCCCATCGGCTAAAAATCCCTGGTTTTTCGGGTCCCCATGTTTCACCCGAAATCCCGATTCCGTACAACAAACTATATTTGCAACAATTTTTTTTTCTCATTTTTTTGCAACTTTTTATAAACTATTTCGGGCTTTTTGCATCCTAATTATCATTCAGCAGATAAGCCGAACTGATCCACAGCCTTCGAATGTGGAGGATAGGACGATCGGCAGGACTATGATAAGCCACAAAATGAACAGCAGCCACCAAAGAAAGGAGAGATATTTGAAAACTTGTGAAATGGGTGCGATTTTAGCGGTGATTAGGAATTGAGCTCATATGTTTCATGAGAGCAAGATCAATTAGAGTTAAATACAAATATATTTATGAATGAAGGTTGAATTATTTTTCAAAAATATTTTTAAGTAAAGGCGGGGAATTTTTTCAAAAGAAAGGAAATGCATTTTATTTAATAAATTGGACTAATTATTTTTGGTATTTAAAGAAAATTCAATGGGATTTTAAAATTAATTTGGTATAAATAAATTCACCTACTTTTCACGAAAATACTTTATTTTGCACCGTTTTCGAGCCTTTCGAAAAATCGCATCCAAAACTTGTAGGGACTGTAAGGGTGTCAATTGGCTTTACTATTGACGTAGCTCATTATTTTGAGTTTACCGTAGACCCTTTACTAAGTACAGTATGTCCTAATATCTCATTAGCTGATCATTTATGCTCCATCCACTTTAAGCCTTTTGCTGCCCTCCAGCATATTGTACTATTCACTCTTTCGGGAGGGGGAATTGGCTAATCCCGAACTCTTCCAATTCCCCCTCTCCCCCAATTTTGCCCCGGACGAATCAGTTCAGCCTTCCCCAACTATTCAATTATGAATAAATCCGAGGGTTTCCCAAAAATCTCTGTCGCATCCTTCCCAAATTTTTAAATGTTTGTTAATTTATTAAATAATTTTGCTGCTCTTTTTGAACCTTGGGAAATTTTAAGACACCAATTATCATTTTACGTTTTTCAATTTCTTTTCAATTATACTTTCACTTCCATTTTGGTAATTTTTATGGAACCAAACCAAAAATGAGAGGATCATCAACCAAAAAGGATGTGGTGTATTGGTTTGACCCCATTTTGCTGAGTGTGGGGGGGAGACAATGAGACAAATTGACGAACAAACCATCGAAATTTTCTCAAGACTTTGGCTAAATGAATTTTTCAATAAATTTGGTTTTATAAACATAATAAGATTTAAATCACTATTAATTATTAATAAAAAATTTTCAGCTTCAAATATTAATTATACAATTTCAAATAATATTTCTTTTCATCACAAGTTCTTAGCTATTTTTTAATTGACTCAAAACTACAAAACATGATCTCAATTAATTGGATTTACAATTTTTTTTATTAAATCATTGGTTAGAGTTCGGGTTTGGGGTTTGAAATTGAGATAATGTTTTGGTTCAATGCCCCCGAAAACAGACAAATAAAATTGTTAAACACAAATGGACTCGACCACCACCATTCAAGCTGAAGGCAGAACGTTAAATATGTGAGGCCCCACAATGATTTCTTAATGAGGGCCCGTAATATTCACAAAGGAAATGGCGCTTTTAAATTACTTAATTTTTCTACCTTCGTTTTTTGTAAAACGATGCGGCAAAAAAGTCTGTTGAAAATTTTTCCCCTAACTGATCACTGTTAAATAAAAGGCTATATAAACTTTAAAATTTAATTTGTTCAATTTTTATGCATCGAAAAATAGAAATTTCATTACTAACCCTTGGCCTTTATTGTCAATTTAATTATCGTAAATTGTGCCAAATTTTTTTTATTTCTTTTGTGGCTTTTAGCCCTTTCACCAGTGGCCACTTAATCGGTCATTTGTATTGCCTTGAGCGCCTCCTTTTGTCAGTTGGCCAAACAAATCAATAAAAATGCTACTGCTTCTCCAAGTATTTCGCACAAATTGACCACTTTAATGAAATTTTGACCCACTAAAAGTGCCAAATTCGTCTCCGAATTGGTCATTCGGCATTTATCGTTCTCAAAGATCATCCTCTTTGATAATGCTTTTTCTGCGCCCATTCTGCTGAGTCATCGAATTCCGAACCCAAAATGATGTCATGCTTGTCAAAGTGCGTTTGGCAGATTATTCCCTCCTCACTTTCGTTTATTTGAAAGATATTTGCTATTTTAAAGACTGGGAAACAGCAGAATAATGAGCAAATTGCAAAGACCACCCATTGAATAAACGATTAGAAATGGACAATTATTGGTCAATTTGCTAAAAGGGAGTGAATCCGGCTAATGTGTGGAAATTAGAAATGAAAGCTAATGCAATAATTAATGGGTGATGATTGATTGCAAAATGTTTTCAACGGAATAATTAAAAATAATTGTTTTTTTTTGTATATTTATTTAAACATAGGAATGAGTATATAGAGAATTATCAAAAAGCATCATTTACTCAAAAATTTCATAAATAAAAAATATAATAAAAAGTGAACAAATCAAAGAGTAAAAACTCGAAAAATAAAGAAATAAAAAAGAAAGAAACGTTACGAACAAAGAAAAAAGACAGCACATGAATGTACAACAAAGCTGATAAAAATATTTTCAATAAAAATGTATCAAAGACCAAAAAACATTTAAAAAAATTTTAAAAAGGAAGAGAAGAAAGAGTTCGGTGCTGAAATGTCGATCCACTAAAAGTGCCGAATTCGTCTCCGAGTTGGTCTTTCGGCATTTATCGTCCTCATAATTAGGGATGCAATTTTTAGGTGCTAAAAACTGCCAAAATAGTTAGTTTTAGGTTCTAAAAACCCCCAAAATAGGTGCTGTAAAGTTCCGAATTTAGGCGGTGGAAAATCGAAAATTTCTTCAAAAATAATGAGATACATAATTTTAAAATCAAAAATTCTCGTCAAAAAAAACATTAAATTTTTGAAATGATTTTTTGAGAATCAACAAACAGTGCAAAATGAACTGATCAGCGCATTTTCGAGGCATTGGGACGGCGGCAGCGAAAAAAGTAAAAAAAAAAAATTAAAATAAAATAGATTTTGTAAAACAATTAACAATGACTCGGCCACGAACTTCGGTTTGGCCAAATTCAATGCCGTAAGCGCGGCATTTCGCCAAAAGAATGTGGCAAAAACAATCGCTTACGAAATGAAAGAAATTGAAATGAAATTGGCCAGCAGGAAAATATGAAATTTCATATGAAAAATGAATTGGGTTGAATTTACGCAGAATTATATCATTTTCTGCCCGGTTTAGTTTTATTACGAAATAGTCCATCCGAATTGTCATTTTTTGATCAAAGATAAATCGCCAATTTGGAAAATAGTTTAAAAATATAAAAAAAAATTTAAGAGATTATATAAAATAATTCCTTTCATTTTTTTGGGTTAATTCACTTCAGCTGAGGTGGCCTTTCTAATAGAGGTTTTGTGCGATTGACATTATGCCAATGGAAGAGCTGGGCAAAGAAAGGCATGGTGAGTGAGCAAATGCCATGCCGAAAAGAGAGTCGAACTTATCAAGAATTCCAATTAGTTCAAAATTTTTGCTTTAATTATTGGAGCATATTTCTGTAATAGGAAATTAACTGGTCTGAATACCAATGAATTGTTTATTTTATAATTTTCCTGTTAATCAATCGTATTTATTTGTAAATTGGGAGCTCCTTTCTTTGGCTTTTTTGATTGGTCCTTCCATTGGCGCTTTTTTCTCGGTCGGTGCCCGTGCAAGTGCCGAGTTCGACCCTTCCCCGGCTCTGCTGGCAATTGCACTCACACTGACAGAATTGGCACTTTTGGTGTTCTTTTTGCCGAAGACATTAGCCAAGGCAAAGGCGCGTGTCTCTAATTAATTTTGAAATTTCATGTTCCAATGAGCGAGACGAATCTCTCAGATTAGAGTCTAAAAACTGGAGGAATTTCAATTCCAAAAGTATGTTCGAATTTTGCATATTTAATTTAGAACGACGGTTGCCATGAGCAAAGTTGGCATAGCCTTCGGCATTTGTTGTCCCCTCGGGCGCTGTTTTCCTTCGACTTTTTGTCTCAGGCATCGGCTTCCTCCCCGCCGGTTCTGTGCCATTGCTTCAGAAATTACAGCAATTATGTATTTGGCGCAAACGAAAATCATTTTCATTTTTATCGCTTTATTAAATTCCAAAAATTACAAATGAATGGCGAACAAATTGAAGGACTCAATGAAAACTATTCGTATTATCAGGTAAAGTTTAATTGGTTCAATTAAGTTAGCCAATGCTTCTTCAGCTGTGGGTCCAATACAAAGACTCTGGCCATTCCCCAATGCTCATCTTCACGGCATCGCTGCTCAATGTGATCGTCGTCCCGGCATTTTCATGAACATTGGCATCTGTTGGATATTTGTGACCTTTTCATTATTTAAATTAGTTTGGCGTTTTGTTGGCGTCTTTCCTTTATTGTTTTGTTAATTTATTTCCCTCAGTTCGTAATTATTGTTAGTTTTATTGTCTTAATAAATAATTGTGCTCGTTCTCCTCTGACTATTTTGTGGGTTTCGAATTGTATTGAGTTGAGTGAAAGTGTGGTCCAACAGTCCCACCAGCCCTGTCCCCAAAGTCCCCTCCTTTCATTTCCAACATGGCGCTCCTGGAACAGAGCAGCAACAATCTCATCGGTTCCCTCCCAAAGTTTTAAGAAAGTGAAGAAAGCGGAGGAATTTGTTATCGATTCGGTTTGAACGATAAAAGAGGAATTTTATCTGCTGGCATTAGTGGAAAGATTCGGAACTGAACTTTCCTAACGAAAAGCGAGCGGAATTTGGAAAAGTTCGGTTGAATTTTCCATAAAAAGCGGCGGAAAAAGGGAAGATCCTATTGGACTTTGCCTAGAAAGATCCGGTTGGACTTTCATTTGATTGCGGTTTGAAAGTTCGGGTTGAACTTCACTCTCGCCACGCCAACCGTCTCAAAATCGTCAAATTTTTGCTGAACGACGGAAAACAGCAAACCGGCGAAATTTTTTTTGACAAAAGAAAATGGCATTTGTGCGGAGCCCTTACTTGACCAGCCGACAAGCAGCAAACGCGGGGATTGTGCTGAATAACGACGGCGTCGCACTTCGAGCGCACCCACCATTCACCGCACCGAATTT
>SIJG01000088.1:179660-215109 GCA_023374025.1 Heterodera schachtii | reverse complement strand
AAAAAAAATAAAATTTTTTAAAATATTCCATAAAAAATCAATTGTAGCATAGAGAAATTTGTTTGATCCTTTTCTCCCTTTAATTGACGGAAGAATTTTAAAGAGGATTTTCAGAAAACTACTATAGTTAGTTTTTAAAAATTCACTCAGACACAGTTTTTTAAATTCTCGATTTGATTCCTTCGAAAAAAAGCCTCTTAAAAATCACCAAATTGAAGCACAGAAGTTTTAAATTGTAATAAATTGCAATAGTGATAGAAGAATCATCTCAAAAATTAATGTTAAAATTTTTTAAAAATATCGATTAAATTTGAGAAAAAATAGTTTAAATGAGGGGAATTAATTTGCAAAAATGATTTGTTTTTTCAGAATTATCAACAAAAAGGCAGTAAAAGAAAAATAAACCAAAGAATTGAAAAGTCTCAAAAACCGGTAAGATTTAAAAAATAAGAAAAAAATGTTTTAAAAAGCATATCTCTTAAAGATAGCCGAAAATCTTTGAGCTTTGCCCTCGGAAACGCTTCAAAGATTTTTTTTTTATTCATTTGATTTTAATCGTTAATTTGTTTTGTATCAGCCCTCGCATTATTTATCTATTCGTTTTCTTTAAATTAGAATTATTGAGATTTGTTATTGCTTTGTGTTGAACTTAAAGGATGATTTTAAAATGCGCCATAAGATATTAAATTTACATATTTTTATGCAATTATTTACAATATTAATGAAGCTTTTACGTTAAATATCTATTAACTCATGATTTATCATAGGTGTATGCACTGTGCTCAAACTAAGAATTTCTTTTATGTTTTAGTTTTTGTATCGAACAGTTTCAATAAAGATCTTTTTAGATAAAATATAATATAGAAAAATTAATGTATATATGTTTTAATTCTTATTTGCTGCCACAATTTTTAGATTAACAAAATCCTACTTTCCACTATTTATCTATTCGTTTTATTTAAAATTAATAAGTAAATAAAAATAAAACAAAGCAATGTAATATAATTAACACTTTAACGAAAAATTTATTAAATAAAGTAATTGTAGTACAAGCATAATTGAAGATAAAACTAATTTAAGAAATTTTATAATACAGATGAGAGAGGCTTTTACAAAACTTGTGCGATAAACATGAGTAATATTAATATGCACTGAATCAAGCTCTGAAGCAAAACGCGCAATAGTATTCATGATTGAATAAATTTGTTAAAGCAATATATTTAACGAAAGAAAATTTTAGTATGCTATTAAAATTTAGTTTTTAGAATACAAAAAGTTTTTATTTATTAAACTCTCCCAAAAAAATATATTTATTAATTTAAAAAAATCAATTTTACAAGTTTGAACTAAAATTAAGTTGAATATTATTTATAAGAACTTTAAAAAATATTTAATAGATGGTTCTGCTGAATTTTGAAAGCTGGATTGAGCATGAGAATATTTTACATTCATTATTTTAACAAGTTAAAAAGTTAAAAATTATAAAATAATCAACCTAAACATAAAAAAATCAATAAATATATTTTAATGAATAGGATTTAATTAATAAAAAATAACAGAATATTTTGTTAAAATAAATCATCAATGTTAACAAATTACTTAAAAAACGATTGCAATCAATAGATGTTATAGGAAACAACATAATCTATAAAATTACGATAATTGCTCATCGAATACGCATAACTAGTATTATAAAGAGTATTAGATATTTTCAAAAAATGTTTACATTGTGTATGTGCGCAATTAGATTAATTATTGTTTGTGTTTATCGTTAATTAAGTTTTTTATTTCTATAAATATTCATTTTTTGTGAATTTATTAAAATAAAGATTGAAGTTTAGCTTTTTTTCAAAAATATAAATTAAAAGTTTTTAATCAAAAATATTTTTTACGAATATTGGTTCTCAGAATAATTTCCTTTTATTTTATGAAATAAATAAATTTATTAACTCCTTTAAGTATGTTTTATCACTTTGTTAAATAATTAGAATCTAATTTAAAAAATTAAGGAAATCAACTAATTTTTTTAATAAGAGTTATCACCATGCATAGCAGGGATGGGCCGAGGTTTCGCTTTTCGCATTTCGCCTTTTGCATTATTCGCATTTTTTTGCGTTTCGCATTTCGCTTTTCGCATTTCGCTTTTTTGGCGCGAAATGCGAAATTTCCACCACTAATAATGAATATATTTGAAAATTTAAATTATTAAAACGAATGCTTCATTTTATTATTTTCTGTTAACATATTACACTCAAAATTGCAAAATTTTTCCGGCGGCGCCTATCGGCACCGCCGGACCCACCCAACCCCAATGTCCTAAAGAGTTTTGAAAAAATAGCGCCACAAAAATAGTGATTAGCGATTTAAAAGCAAAAATTAAGAGATTGTTAATTTATTTAAAAAAATCCAGAATTTTGAGACTCAGAAAATTACAAGGTCCCCCCCCCCCCGCCCGCCGAAATGAAAATTTTAAAAATTTTCAACGAATAATGGAAAAATTCTTCGAGTTTCTCCCCACAAACAAAAATTAAAAAAGTTTATGGGTACATTTTTGAATATCCGGTTTTTGTCAAAATTCCCGGTCCCGTGAAACTCTAATAATTACCTTTTTTGCTAACTTGCTATAGCCTAATATGCACAAAAACGAGTTTTTAACTTGGTTTGAAGCTTCTATCTTGAACTTTTTGGTGCATTTTTTTACCTTTTGCGATTTCTTTTTTTGAAAAAATAGTAAATTTTTTGAAAATTTTGCAACTTTTCCTATCATATTTATTACTATTTCCAAAAAATTTTCCAGCTGCGCCTATCGGCACCGCCGGACCCTCATTTTAGCTTAATTTTAGAAATTTTAACCACAAAATGGGTAGAATTTGTCATTTTTGATCTGAGAAAAAGATTGATCCGGAAAATGCAGAGATTTTTTTTTTTTTTGCATCTCAACCCCAAAAGTTATTGGTAAAATTTTTGAAAAAAAATTTCGCATTTCGCATTTTCGCATATATGAAAACGCTCGGCTTGTCAAAAAAATTTATTTAGTTTAAAAAAATGAGGGACAAATTAGGGAGTCTAATTTTTTCAGTTTTTGGTTACAAGTTTTTATAAATTTTTGCTAGATTTTTCTAATAGATATTTTTATTATTAAATTTGCTTATCATTTTAGGCACATCCATTATTGAAACGGCGGTTGATCAAAGAATTAATTTATTCGGCTTGATTTTTTCTCCAAAATAGGATTCGTGATCAATCTTAATTAAATTATAAATGAAAAAATGTTATAATAGCATAATAAAATATACTTCGTAAATTTTTGATTTTATTTATATTTATAAGGTATGTGCTAACCGTTTATTCCAAACAAATTAATGTATAATTTGATTTTTTATTATATCTTTTTCTCATTACACTTTTAAACTTTTTATTTCAAAAATTCATTTTATTTTATTAAATTTAAAGTTTTAATATTTATAAACATTATGTTATCACGATTTATTATTAATTTCATACAATTTAATTTAACATTATTTTGCTATCAATTATATTTTTTCCATGAATTTGTAAAATGAAAATTGAATATTAGTCGAATATTCTATCAAAATCACCTTTTAGTATTTCAAAAATTAATTTTTGATATATCATCTTTTGAAAAAATCGATTTTTTAGGAATACATTTTCAAAAAAAATTTTTTTTTTAATTTTTCACAAATAAATGTTCCGTTTTATTTTATAAACTAAGAAGTCAGATAATATTAACTAGATTAATGATGCTTCAGTTCATAAAATAAATAAATAATTTAAAAAAATACATAAATTTCGTAATTATAATTTAAAAATAGTCTATACTTTTTTAATTCACAAAATAACATCGACCTAAAGCACATAGCTAAATTGAAAAACAAAACAATCAACTCGACCAAATTCAAATTCCAATCTCACACCATTAACCAAGAGTATTTATTAATTGAGATGTAATTTAAATAAGACATATTTACTAAATATGACAGTTAGAAAATTTATAAAAAATTAATAAAAGGGAAAATTTTTAAAAATTTAAAATTATAATAATAGAAAATGAAAAGACAAAATACTTATAAAATTTCATTTGACCAAGTAAAACATTTGCAGTAAAGTGATCGACAACGATAAGACAATAAATGCAATAAAAACAAGCGAACATGTCAAATAAAATATTACAAATACAACAAAAGTTAAAATTTATATAAAATAAATACCTATAATATTATTAAAATAGAATAAATAGTTTAATGACAACTATAAAGCATTGTCTATACTTTTGTATTAAAGTTGTAAATTGAGTAGAGAATGAATAGAAAAAAAAGATTTAAAAGGAAGGAAAATAACTTAACAAATTTTAAATAATAAAATAAAAAAATTCGTATTTTGGGTTAAAAATAAAAAACATATCGAGAAATTATTAAAATTATGAATAAATATTTTCCAATATTATACATGTTAAAACTGAATCGTTTGAGCGATTGCCAGAAAACTTCAACTGCACGTTTGTTTTCTAATAATAATTAAACAATAAAATGAAGTGAAAATATTTTAAATACTTTTATTAAAAGATATTGTAAAATAAGCATCAATAATGAGTAAAATGAAAAAAAAAATATTAAATTAACGGTTACTAAATTTAAAAAATCATCTTGACAATGTTTTGGTATTAAAGATTTGAGGCTGATTTTTAAATTTAAAATTAAAAGAAACAACGAAATTTAATATGAAGAAAAAGGAATGGAAATTTTCGAAATTACGTATCTAAGAAAAAAAACAAGCCAAAAAAACAGCCCTGCCATTTTGCTATTGATTTTCATAAATAAAAAGTCTTCTAATTCGTCAAATATTATATTCTTTCAATTTATAAATTTTATTTTTTTATTTAAATTAATATAATTAATGTGTTTAAGGTTATTGCCTCAATAAGTATTAACATAATCTATTTTTATATTCAGTGATTTATTTAATAAATCTTCAAAATAACTTACAAGTAAAATCTTTGCAATTATTTTTTTTATTTAAATTGATTCTTTACCATATCTTGAATACTGTAGTCAATTTCGTTTGCATGATTGAATGTAGTTTATGTAGTTACTTATTTAGAAAAGTTTTTATCATAAATTTAAATGAAAAGCATGAGGATTGATTATAATATTTTATCAATAATTTTCTTGATTTTTTTGCATTTTAATCAAAGAATAATACATAGTGCACCTTGAGGGAGAATTAAAATACAACAAGAGATGATAGTCAATATAAGAGCTTATTTTAATATTTCATAATTTTTTTCTTTATTTTATTGACAGTCATAACGTTGAATTTAAAAATTTACTCTTGTTTTGAAAATCTCATTGTTACGGTTTTATAAAATAAATTTATCATTGAAAATATTAACAAAAATATTCAGTATTGTTTTAATAAATTAATTAATTTAGCGTTTTGATTTAATGTTCGTGGATAAAATTGAATATTAAAGAAATAAATATTGTTTTCATAGAGAAATTTGTTAAAGGAAAAAAAAATATTAATAGATGTTTAAAGTAACACTGATAATTGTGCAATGGCCTGGTGGCTAGTCACCTTGACTTTCCCTTCTTCTTTCCCCTGGTTCAATCCCTCTATAGAATTAAAATATTTTATTTATTTTTTTTTGTATACTCAATGGTTTTCCTAACGAGAAAATATGATTCCTCATATTTTTTAATTTATACTTTTTTATCATTTTTTAAATGAAAACCGGTACAAATTGAGCCTAATAATCCCAAAAAACAAGCCATTTTTGTTGAAAATCTGTTAACAAATTACACTCAAATTTTCAAAATTTCCCCCGGCGGCACCTATCGGCACCGCCGGACCCCTTTCTTCCCAAAAGTTTTCTGGAAAAAGCGTACCGAAAAAAGTGGTGTGAAAATTAAATCTGAATTTCAAATAATATTCGACCATTTTGTCCAAATGAGATTAACTGTTTGAAATAATTAAAGAAAATTTGATTTGAAAATTTTCATTAATTTAATTTAGCTTTAACTTTTGGATTTTATTAAATAAAAAACAAAATAAAAAATTAATTTTGTTTTTTTTTCATTTGAAATATATTAAAATTTGAATTTTATAAAATTTTTTTGAATTTTTAAGATTTCCCGGTTGGTCCCGGGTCCCGGTCCCGAAGAAAAATCGAGGTCCCGGTTTTACGGACAAAATCGGTGCACAAATTGAATTCAAATTTTTGTGGCGGTGTTTATCGGCGCCTATGGACCCCTTTGCCCAAAAATTTTTTGAAAAATTATACCACTTAAAAGAGTGTAAAAAAATTCGCCGCCAGAAAAAAATTTCTTAAAATTCACGGTCACGGTCAAGGTTAAATGCACGTTTATTATTTAAGTTCATTACTTTCAAATTTTTCAAAATTTTAAAATAAAGGAAGGTTGGCCTTTTACTGGATATATATTTTTTATAATCTGCATTAATTTTTGTCGAATGGTCATTTTTAAATTTTTTGCATTCACTTAAAAATACTTAGATGGTTGTTTGAATATTATTATAAATCATTTTGTCTATTTATCGGCTGATCCTTGAGTATTTTTATTTGTTAATTTATATTTCCATTGATCGCCTGTGCATTTAGTTATACTGCAAATCAATTCATTGTTGAACTATTACAAAATTAATTATTCTTTATTTGAATGCTAATGAATTTTTTATTTTAATGACCAATTGTTTATTTTTATACACATTTAAAATTATGATATGCTGAATTATGTTATTTTGTTAAGTTATTATTATTATATAAAAGATATAACGCATATATTTATATATTATATAAAGTGTAAGGTTTAATATAATTTGCAGTATGTTTATATATAAATTTTTAAATTTTTATTTATTTATTTCTTTAAAACAATAATAATTTTATAAAAGTGTAAAAAGAAATTTATTGTACTCTCTGTTTTAATTTTTTTATTTATTATTTTTAAATTAAATTATGCATCACTTCTTGTAAATTTTAACTTTAATTTTATAAGTTTTTGATTTAATTATTTTAATTATTTTTCCAATAAGATTGTTCAATTTTTATATAAAATCAAATTTATCCGTTTAAGCATTTAAAAATTATATTTATTAGATCTTGATTAAATAAAATAAATTTCCTGGTTATTGCTTGAAAATCATGATGTTGCTAGATGTAAAAAGTAATAACATATTTATTTTTTAATTTTAAGTTAAAATACATTTACGGCTGTAATTCGCTGCGTTGATTTATTTTTTTTAAATAATCAATATTTATTTCTTTTAATCATAAACTATTCGTTGAGTTATTATTTTTCTTTAGTTATTTCTGTCAGAATTATTTATAATATTCAGATGAATATAATTTTTTTTATAAATAATATTTAAATTAAGTTATTTCAACTCATATTTCATGTTAATTTCTTTTCATTTAGCAATAATGTGTCAGTTTTTAACTGCGCATTAAATTAAATTAAAACTGTAAAAGTGATTTTAAAGTTAATGAAAAGCAAATAATAAATAAATTTGCGCATAAAGAATAAAATATTGTATTATGCAATTGTTATTTTAAAAGAATATGAAATATTTAAATAAAAAGGAGAATTCGAAGATAATATTTTTTTTATTATAGTAACAAAAATAGGACATCTTTTTAGCCTAAATCGATTATGTAATGGCAAATTCTCTGGCCATTTCATCGCTGTTCCAACGCCTTTTCCTGAGATGAAAATTTGTGTGATTCGGTAGGGAGAGGCTATGGAGAAAAATGTTTGTACTCTGTTCTCCGTTAACGCGACGAGGGGTGAGAGGGGGGGGGGGGGGGGGGGGGAATTAAAAAAGACGAATGGCAAATTTAATTTAATTTATTTTTTGTAGTAAAACATGATAGACCAAGTGATAACCCACGCCAAGAGAGTTTAAATATAAAAGTATCTCATCAATTAAAGAAAATGTAAAGTTTAATAGTTTGTCTTAAATGCATATTGAATTTCCGATAAAAAATAGTTAACATCATAAATGAACAAAAAAAATATAATTAATTGTAAAAATTGTAAATGCATTTTTCATAGAGCTTTTTTTATTAAAATAATCTTATTCAAATTTGACAATAAAACATGTGAAAATTATTTAAAAGATTTTGTAAATTTCCAAGAATCCTTTGTTTAAGCGTCAAAAATTTTTTATATTAGTAATAGAGATCGGCCTGGACCTGGATCCAGGCCTGTATTTTTCCTGGATCCAGGTACAGGTACAGGCAAATTTTTGAATAAGGTACAGGTACAGGTACAGGAAAACACGAAAAAACCTGGATTTCACTGTACTTTTGCACAGAAAATACAGGTACAGAATACAGGTACAGGTACAGGTACAGGCTTTTTTCAAAATACCGATCTCTAATTAGTAATTTAATGAAAAAATTTCTTTTTTCATTCATTTACATGTAATCCAAGAAAAAGGTTAAAACGCAAAATCTTATAAAATATTAAACATTATTAATTGAAGTATAAAAATAATTTTTTTTTGTATTTTAAGATTACTGCTCTCTACACACTTTAAATTAGAAATGTCAAAAATAATAGCAAAATATTAAAAGAAAAAAAATTATATATTTTATTAGGTATTGAAATATTAATTGCGAAATGAAAATATAATGTTATATTTTTATTTACTTTATAATCTTTAACAATATGTGTAGATTTAATGTCACATTTGCTTTAATTATTTTTTATTTCAAGCATACCGTTTGAATAATCGAAATTTTTTGACATTACTTCGAACAATACCACCAATAATATTCATTTTTATTATAAAGATATGTTATTAATAAAATTACGTTCATATTTCTAAAATCATCACTTTAATATTACATTGTTGAACTAAAAATTTAAAATTTCAATTTTAAAAGATTTTTGACATGATCAGATGATATAATGTCTGCAAGTCCGTTTGTGACTGACATATGTCAAACCGATTCAATTTGTTTTAATAATTACATATTTGTTCGTTCAATTATACTCTATTTATTTTTTTAATAGATCTTTTTGGCTTTCCTTCCTAAATAGAATAAAGCTAAGTGGGATTATTGTTATGCATTGTAAGTATATTTATTGACTGGTCTTATTTCTTCTTTATATAAATTGGATATTTTGATTGTCTAATTTTTAAACAAAATTTTAGTAATTATAAAATATCTTGTTTGTCTGTGCTTCTTTTCTCATAACACCACCTGCTGATTATGTATAAAATTACATTTTTAAAAATATCTTTTTTTCTCTTAATAATAAAATATTTGCACAATTAAACAATTTTTAATAATTAAAATTTAGACATAAATTATGCATTAGTTTAAGTTTAAAATTTAGTAATACTCTAAATGTAATTTTTAAATTTTTAAAAAATCGCGATGCACGCCTCAAGCGTTTGATTTATTTCTATCGACTTATTCAATTTAAAAATATTTATACTGAATATCTTTTTGTTAAAATTAACATTATAACATTTTGTTGTACAGCGCCGGAATTAGTATAGGGCTTTTTGAATGAAATTGAAGAGCTGTGTGTTTTTTTCTAATATTATTTGTTTATTCAATAATTTTACTTTATTATTCATAATCTGATCAAGATCAGTTATTTGTCGCGTGGTCGTTTCCTAAAAGTTTTGGCCTGTGTATATTGCTCATATTTTTAGTATTTATTTTTATAGTTTTTATATTTTATTATTTTTGGTATTTAAATGCTTATTTAGTTTTGAAAGGGATTTTAACAAACATTTTACAAACCAAAAAATTAAATATTATTTGTATCTATAGCACTATTTTTTTTGCTCCAGACTGTAAAATTCAAAAAATTTCGTTATTTTTCAAAAAATTATTGCCTAAAAAATTAGAAAATCAGGATACTGTTGTACTTTTGTACATAAATTTTGATTTTGCATAAATCTATTTCTTTTGGAAATTTAAAATAAAACACACAAATAAAAGTAATTTTAAAAACTAATAAAAAATAAAAAAAACTGAATAACTCAAGCCGATTCCGAATGAAAAGGTCTATGCGATTCCGATACTCTGGCAAGAGGAACCCTAAAAGAAATAAAAAATTAATTTAAAAATAAGCGACCTTCAGAGATTAAAAAATTCGAATTATTTTTTGTATTCATTTTAAAATAATATTATCCGTTAAGAAATTATAACATATTTTTCAGCTTTCAAAATTTATTTTTGTAAATTATGTAAGAAATTTTTTATATTCTCCATTATTTATTCCATGAAAGTTTTATTGAAATAAATTTTTTAATATTTCAAAAAAAATATCCACATGAGTTAATCTTTTTCCATCTAACACTTTGACTAATTTTTGTTAATTGATTTCATGTTGATTTTACTTTTTTATTTATTAATTATTAAAGTTTTATTTTTTTACATATTATCATAGCATTTTAAATTAATAAAATTATTTTTTCATTTTTTCTATAAATAAATAATTGTTTTATAAAATTCTTTTAATTCTCACGGGTGGAGCCACATATTAAATTGGTTCTATCCTGACAATCTCAGAACAGTCCACACTTCGTTCACTTTGTGTAACAAATAAAAACAAAAATTAAACATTTATTACTATATTATAAAGTTATATTACCGATAAAAGTATATTTTATTAATAATTTAAATAAATATTTAAACCATGTTAAATTATTAATTATTTATTTGTTGTTTAAGGAGCTTATTTAGTATTATATGATACCCCGTTATGAAATTTTTTAAACTTTTGTTTGCTTCTATTTAATATTCTTAAATTTCAATTGATATTATGAGCATATTTAAATATTTACAATATCTTTTTTGCTAATCCATTAATATAATTAAACATTTTTATTCTATACACACACTAATTTTTTCATATTTAATTATTTTGAAGACATTTTATTCTAATGCACAAAAATAAGTAGCAATTATAAAAACCAAAAAATAAAAGAATCTGCCAGTTTCAAGAATTGTCACTTGTACAATTACAAAAAAAATCATTCTATTATTATATTAATGCCATTTAATTAAAATAATAGGTGAATTACTCCTGGCACTTTGAAGTCCAATTTACATGGAATGGCCCTAAAACTTTATTTGCAAAAAAGCAACTATTTTTATTCACAAATTATTGAAAAAAATTAATATTTGCATATTTAAAGTGCGTCTTTTTATTCATATAAAATTAAAAAAATTTCTACTAAAAAATAAGGTTAATTTAATGAGTAATGTGTTATTTATATTATTAATAAATTTATTGGAAAATCATAGTTATGAGTAAAGCAAAGTTATTCAATTAAAGTTAATTACTTGCAAAATATGTAAAAATGCACTCAGACATCAGCTAATCTCGAAGTCTGCCGCGCGAATTATAGAACTTAAACAAAAATAAATAAACATACAAACACTATAAATATAATTAAAAACAATTTAAATTAAAATTTAAATTATAAAAAAATTTGCGAATGTATAATATAACAAAATAAATAAAACCATAATAAATTGAAGAAGACTGTGAACTAAAAAATCTATATAAAGGTAAAATTTTACATATGGTAAGAAGAAAAAAATATTTAGCTTACAATATCTATTAATGCAATAAGTAACATACATAAAAAGTCATGCCCTTTGGTTTAAGCAATGCCGCTGCTACATTTCAATATAATGAACCAATTAGTTGATCTTTTACTTAAAATGAAACATCAAAATAATTAACCAAATACCAAAGACCATAAAATAACTGCAAATATTAGCCCTTTTCAAAATATATAAACAATTATTTTGGTATTTATCCGCATCGCCTGATTATTATTTTCATTAAACTTATTAGTTCAAATAAAACTAATTTTAAAATGTACACGATCCAAACAGTTTTTTGATCATTAAATCCCATAAGATATAAATTTTAATAAAAGATATTAGGCATAATATTAATTAATGAATTAAAAATCGTAATAAATGAAAGATATAAATAAAATAAGTATATTCAAATAATAAAAAACAAAAATCAATTCCTTAAAAATATTTATACTTCAAAAATATTCCTTTATGTATAAAAAGGGATGAACTAACTACCCAAATCTTAACGACTTTGACTAATTTTTGATCGTCTTGATTACGGTAGGGGTCAGTTGCGTCTGAGCCAAGCATAAAGCACCATAACTTTTTTCTTTGAATTAAAAAAATAAGTGCCTATAATACAGATTGCCGATCGGGAATTTTTCAAAATAAGAACATCAAGGACAAAAACATTTATAAAAAAATTTCTCGCTGCCACTTCGATTGGGCATATTTCGAAGAAAAAACCTAGAAATATTATTCGAATTTAGAGTATTTTAAAATACAACACTTTAATTAAAAATAATGCAAATGATCAATATCGAAATAATGAATTTTTAACGAATGAACTAAAAGATGTCTAAATAAAATATATATATATATATATATATATAAATCCATTCCCATAATAATTTGTTAAACGCCCTAAATTTAGTAATGAAAATGGTTTTTACAAATAAAAATTAAAAGTAAACTTTATTTTCTTAAATAAATTTATTAAATTTCTTGGCAATAAGCTTATATTAGAAGCTTAAAATAAAATATTTAAAAACAGATAAAAAGCTGGGATGAAGGATAAATTGATGAAGCCCTGGACAGTTTTGTTAACGATCTAACAAAATCGGATAAATAATGCTAAAAATATTGCAGTTAATATGAAAAAAAAATATTATGATTCAAATATAAGTATATTATTTAATTGTATTAAATACAAATATGAAGAATAATTCCTGAATATTTTTTAAAAATAAGAAAAACAAAACAACAAATTTATTACTTTTCTAATTTATTTGATTACTATGTGAATTAATTAAAAATTTATAGAATATAACAAATTAAAGGAATTCATATTTAAACATAAAGTAGTTCCTTTTACAGTAAAATACATAATAAATAAATAAGCATTTATAAATAATAAATCTAATGATAAGTTAATAATACTAAAAAAATTCAAAATTTTAATAAATGAAAACTTATTCAATAAACAAAGAAACCCTAATTTGTCTGTTTATATCAGACTAAACAAAATGAAGGTTTGCAAAATTAAACTTGCCTAATTAAATTTTTTTTTACAAATATTTAAAATTTTGAAAAGTTAATAATTTATTTTATTTCAACTTGTAGACCGACGAAAAGGTATTGAAATTTGATTATTATTAATTCTTTGAAATAATTAGTTCATTAAAAAAAATATTATCCTAACTATAAGAAATAAACGAAAATATCAAAAAAAAAGATAATTTATCATTAATTTTTGCAGACTATGTTGGTGAATACTCAAAAAAGAATTTTTGTTTTTATATCGTCACCTTTGTGAAATTTTTATTTTGATTGGATGTAGCAGATATAAATAAAAGAATTCGTTATTTGTCTCATTTTTATAATTAAAATTAAAAAGACATAAATTATCGTTTCGCTAAAGTAGCAAACCTTAGAATAAAAAAATTCAACCTAAAATTGTCAAAAAATGGTTAAAAAAGAAAACGATTATTTGAATTAAAAACATTAGCTAAGGTAGATTTTTCAGCAATTCGAAGCATTTTGCAATTTATGCTATTTTTAGCGCGCCATTTTGTTGATCTTTTTTTAATAATTTTGAGATTTATACTCAATTAAAAAATTTGACGAAAAAAGTGAAAAAAATTTTCAAAAGACAACTCTTTGCAACAAGTGCCAAAATATTAACGGTAAAAATATATAAGAATTAGGACATATTAAAATCATTAAAATATCAAGGTAAAGACAAAAACTTAAGAATAGCGAAATTTTGGGTAGTATGAATAAATGAAACAAATTAAATAAATTATGAAACAAGAAAAATGAATTTTATTATTTCTTGATTATGGAAATTATTATTTATTAATATTTGATCAATACTATAAAGTTAGTTGTCTAGAATTTACAAATTATAAAAAAAGATGATATGCAAAAACTTGACTCTCGACAGAGAGCTCATCATGGAACAACAAGCACGAGAAAAAATGCATACATGGAAATTATATATAAAATTAATATAATTAGTTAAAAAATAAACAAAAAAGCAATTTAAGTTTTATTTTCATGATCAAGATATAATTAGATCTAAGAAATTTTATTAAAATGAATCGGTTCAATAAATTAAATTTAAAAAAAACCAAAAACAAAAATCACAAATAAATGTACCGAAAATTGTGTTAAAGAAACTTCATATCAAAATATCCATCAATAAATAAGATGTTTGAGTACAATGAGAAATAAATAATATAAATGTTCACGGAACAAAAAAATACAATTTTATTTAAAAACTAGAATATAAGTTGTAAACAAGTTATAACTAGGGCTCGAAGTTATATGTGGACATAAAATATGGACTAAAAAGCTCAAAAATGGCTAAATATGGACCAAAATATGGACTAAAAACTCCCAAAATATATGTTTAAAACCACAAAAATTCCGAAAATATTCAAAATTTGCTTAAACAAACTTAAAAATATAATATATAATCAAAAAATGGATTTAAAACTTAAAAATGCAAATTTTTTTTTATTGTTGTTCGTTGTATCAAAAATACCTCCAAGTTTGCCAAAATTTCGAAAAAAAATTCTCATTAAAAAAGAAAATTTTCGCAAAATAAATGGCGAAAATATTTATTAAAAATGCCAAAATGACCGACGAAAACTCAAATTTTTTGTATTTTTGGTGGTGTGATTTTTAAAAATCTCCAAAAAGTATCTTTAGGGGTGTATTTTTCGCTTTTTTTGTATTTTTCTTGTGAAAATTTGCCAAAATGGCCGAAATATGGACTAAAAGGCAAAAATGGCAAAATATGGATTTATTCCCGAAAACCCCCAAAATATGGATTTATATAAACTAAAAACTTTCACCAAATCATAAAAATTTTTGTTAATCAAATGCCTAATTTAATCGTTTGAGACAAAAAGCAAAATAGCGATAGGAAATTTCTCAGAAGTTCAACAAAAACAGGAAATATCCGTGAGGAAGAAAAGGGCATCACGGACAGAACCGCTCAGTTGGGCCGTCACAGTTGGACCGGCACGGTTGGGCCCCAGCATGCTTTTCCATTATGCTTTTTTCTTTGTGATCCAAATCCAACAATATTGGTATCATTCGAAAGCTCTTAGCATGCTTTATTATCCTTACTAAAAAACAAAAAAAAATTTTAAGCCTGGAAAAAATTTATTAAAAAAAAAACTTAAAAAAGTTCGGCTTTTTGCAACTTTCATAATATAACTTTTTTGGTAATTGTCGAATAGCTAAGCAATAGCTTAGAAAAAGCTTCTAAACATGTTAAGCTTTCGAATGATATCAAGTTTATTGGATTTGGATGACAGAAGAAAGTTATATAAAGTTATAGTGGAAAAATATGCTGGGGCCAAATGATAACCTAAAAACAGAAAAAACAAAAATTTTTATTAATCATTAATAATAAATTTAATCCAACGGATTTGCACTTGCATTTACTAAAAACGAAGCATAAATAAGTTTTAGAAATATATTTTTTGTACAATTATCGTACCTTTTTATGAAAGATTTTGTTCAATCATGACATTTGATCTGAGGTACTAACCAAGAAAAAATGATTATAATATATGATAAAGAATTCTGGAAAACTAAAAATGAGATAAAGAAAGAAAGAATGTCAAACTGAAAGAATTAAGTGGCGATTATGAAATATAATAAATGAAATTTCGCACAAACAAGTGTTAAAAAATAATAATAATAAGTGCTTCAAACATTAACTTAGATCTTTGGAATCGTTTTATATTTTTTCTTTATAAATATTGAGTAATTTATTTAAAATGAATTTTTTTACAAAGAAAAGAATTAATAAATGTTTGCTGTATAGGAAATTAAAAAAAAGTTTGAATGGAAAAATATGTATAAATGTTGATAAAAACATACGGTTCTCTGGCAGACATAATGGTAAAGTCGTCATTATTTATTTCATCGCGGAAACAAAAAGCCAAACGATATTATTTAATGGGTTATTATTGTTAAAATGAAAAAATAGTAGAAAACTACATTATATGATATTATGAACAAAAATAGAGAAAAGTAAATAAATCAAGAAATAATTATGGCTTATAATACATTTAAAAACAAAAGGAAAAAATTTTTCTTCAAGCATTTATAATTAATTTTCACGAATGTTAAGTACAATGTATGTATAATTATATATCAGTACTGTAATAATAATTACAAAAATAGGTATAAAAAAGTATATAAATTGGGAATTTCATATTTAATTTACTTCAAATTAGCAATTAATCATTTATCTATTATTAAGATTAAAAAATATAAAAATATTATTATAATTAAATCACGCTATGAAATTGTAGATTACCAAAAATACATCAACAAAAATAAACTTTAACTCAAATCGGTCATTTATATAATAATGCACAAACATAACAAATTTTTCTGCTTCAACTATATAAATACCTAAAGTTGACTTTTGGTTCAATCGTGACTTGCACAAGTAGAAAAGTTCAAGGGTATAATGATAACTAAATACAAGTTTAATATACATATTTTTAAATTAAAGCCTAATTACAATTATTATAAATTTCAAATAAACAAAAATAAATAAAATGATATGATCTGTTTAAACTGAGTAATTAAAATTTTTACTCTAATTATTTTTTCAAAGAGATTTTAAACAAAAACCAAAACAAATGAGAAATAAAGATCATTAAATGAAGATACGCATATTCAAGCTGCAGTCGGTGCGTGAGATTAAGCAAATTTAAAGTAACCAAAAAATAAACTAATTAATATATACATTTTGAATATAAAAAAAGTAAAAATAAGTAAGCAAGGAAATATATAGCCTAATCTATTTTCTTCAATTGGTGTATAGCATTTCTATTAAATCTAAAAAGCAAATCTTTTAAACATAAATTAAAACTTTAATAAAATGATTAATTTTTTTAACTTCCCGCTTTAGGAATTAGCCTTCGGCTATTTCCTCGATTAGTTTAAATACGAATGTATTTTTTACGAAACTTTATTTAGAAAAATCACGCTATCAAATTTAAATCGTTTATGAATCATTTCTTAACTTAAAACCAATTATGGTAAAATACTTTAAACCCAAAGAGAAAAATTCTAAGACTTGTTTAACAATATTAAATTGGCGATATTAAGGCGACACAATTCTGAAAATGAATTTGCGCCTGAAAACTTTTAAAACAAAAATTTTTCCAAAATACACTCGTTTTCGTTTTTGATCAAAAAATATTAAAAATATTAAATAAATCCACAGAAGGCAAAAAATACTTAATTTAATAAAAATAAATTTATAACAACTAATACTCCTAATCCGTAAAAATTTTCATAAATAAATGAAAATGTCTTTTTATATTAAAAAATTACTCAAATATAAATAATAAATAATTAAAAATAAAAAGACAAAGGAGCATTAAAATTTAAATTTCAAAATATTTAAGTAGGACACAAATTGAGGGGATATTTTTGAGTCATTGTGGCAAGAAATTTGCAGAGGAAAGGAAAATTAATGTATGAAATATAAATAAATGTTATATATTCTGTTTTATTTTTATTTTAAATGATTCACTAAATTATAAACAAAACCAAATTCAATTAATTGAAATATTAAATCTTGAATTTAATTAATCAACATTTTTCTTGTTTCATATTATTTATAGCGTCGCATTCATATATTAAATAGTAATAATATTTTTGAACATACCAATGCCAATTATCTTTTTGCATTATTTATGATAAGTAATGGTCCCAGTCTCGCTAATCACTCTGTGTCGGGAGTGTCGCGAAAAGCGCGCAAATTTAAAATTAAAAAAAAAACTAATTTTAAAAGATTTAATAAATTTATGAAAAAAAAGAATTACAGAATAAATTAATTTATATTTAATTTATCAAAAAGATAATAAATGAATAGTTGATAAAAGTGAAAAAAATGATTATATTTATTTTAATTCTAATGATTAAGTCTGATTAATTGATGCATTTACCCTGAGCTTTCAAAGGAATCCAAACTCATTCCTTACTACAGCTTTACGAATAGTTCATTAATTTTTAAAATATTTGCTTAAAATTTAAAGATTAAATATTAATCCTATTTGGTGTCATTTTTACTTTTTAGTAATATCAAATAAAATTAAATTTATCAACGGAAAATAAACCGCATTTTCCAACCAATAGCGTTAACGGCAGTGTAACATAATTTGATTAGGTTATTTTTATAAGAAATATTTAATTGTGATGTTTCATTAATTAACTTATCATCATATTCTGAAATAAATTTATTTTTTTAATCAATCAATAATGGTTCTCTTTGTATTGAGTATTTGATATTTTTTCTTACAAAATGGCTGCACTTTCTTATAAATATTGCGGAGAGGCAATGTAAAGCTTGACATCTTTGCACCATGGTAAAATACTACGACAATGTACGACAAAGTTTAAATTTCAATTCGCAATTTATATTTGCCTCTATTAAAATACAATTACACACTTATTTAAATTTTTTATCCACATATCGATATTGTGAATTTTTCTTTTATATTTTAGCTTGAAAAAAATCAAAGAAATTAATTCCTTTTTAATTAAATTTTTTGCTTTTCATAAATATTGGTTAAAAAATGTTCATAGGTTCCAACAACATAAAATTTAATTTTCGTTTTATTATTAGCAACAAATAAAAAAAAAGAATTATTAAAAAAAAACCTAATTAAAAAACGATTAATAACAAGGGTATTTAAAATATTATAGTTCTGAAAGTAACATTTTTCACAAACAAAAAGTCAATTTACTTTTTTAATACATTTTAGTGTTTTTAACAGTTTGAGTAATTTAATAAATCTACTTAACTAATTATTTAAAGTTTTTTGCATTTGCATTTCTATAATTTTATAGCCACGTTAATAATAATCAAAATTTTATAATAAGGTATTTTTGTATTTACATGCTGGAGCAATAACTTTTTGTGCTTATCGAACTCATCCTTGGAATTACATGCTGTCACACGGTGTGTCGTTCGTATGGCTTATTACGTAAAATAATTAGAGATTAAAGTAAAATTTTATTAATATGACGAAAACATTAAAGGAAAACCCTTTTTTGTTATTTACACACGAAACATCAAGAAATTTAATTTTAATAAATTTTGCAGTAAAGCCATTTTGTATTAATAAATACTCGAATAATATAGGAATAAAAACTAAAATCAATGAATAATTAATGTAAATATTACTTTTAAAATACGTATAAAAAGGAGTGCTTGCGATTATTCAATTCCATCGTCAGCCCAAGTTATATAAAACAAAATTTACAACTATTGAAGAAATAAATAATAAAGTATGCCTGTAAATTTTGATAAGAAAAAAATTTTAAATTTAAATACTAAATAATATTCATTTTACTCAAAGGGTTATTTAAAAAATAATAACTGATAAACGAATTCATTTAAATTATTAAATTTTGCCTTAAATTAATCTAAAATTGATAATTTGTAGTTTTAAAATAAATTTTTTTTAAATATAATTAATAATAAGTAATTCATTCAAAAAATCAAATACAAATAAAATAATTATATTGAAAAAACCTTCGGTGTGACAAACATTTTACACAAAAATAAAAACTGACAACCTACAAAAAAAAATGTTAGGTGGAATGTGCAATAAAATTTAAAAGAATGCAAAATAACTCCTAATTTCTATATTTTGAAAATTTTCTTTTTCTCCTATTGCGTTCCTTACTGTCGACGTTGCTTTTCACGCTTTCTTCACTCCTCTTTCTAAAATACTACAATTAAAAACGAATTAATCTATAAATCATATAATATTATTGGCAAAAAAGTTAATAATACAACAATAAAAAAATATAAAATAGAAATAGTTAAATGAATAAATTTAAATCATATTTTTTCAAACTCATTAATAAAGAAATACTTCAATAAATATTTTAATTTGTGGTACATCGAAGCGATTCGAAATCAATATAATGCAAGAGAAATAAGTTTCAGAATTAATAAAACTAAAGTTCAATTTTATTAAAAAATAATTTTTTAGAATTCAATTATAATTGATTGATTCAAAGATAACTTTAAAATAATTCGTTAAGTCTAAATAAACTACAATCCGTTTTGTGTTTTTTCATTTTTAACACCAAATAAACTGAAAAAAACAAAATCATTTATTTGTTAAAAAACCGCCGGACCCCGCCCCCAATGTTACAAAAAAGTTTTTGAAAAACAGCACCAAAAAATAAGGCTACAGAAAAATTGAAAAACCATCGCCTCTCATCCTCTCGCCAACTCTCGTGATTTTTGGTACTCTCGCCTCTCGCCAAACTCTCGCTCTCCTCTTTTCTGAGAGAAGTCACACCACTGGTAAGTACATCAAAATCTTTATTTTTTTCACAATATATTATTCTTTTTTAGAATATTTGAATTAATAAAGAAAAAAAAAGTAAAAATTATACTTTCTTATATATGTAAATTTTTTTGAATCATAGTAGTTTATTTGAATTTCTTGTTTATAACCATTATATTTATTTATTTTTTATCTTTCTCGTGTATTCAAAATCCTGAAGAGCCAAAAATTAAATTAAATTTAAGGTATTTATTGATGAATTATCTTTTTCAAATAACATTTTTCACATAAATCGCGATGCTGAAACGACCTACAAAAATCATTCAAATTGTACAGGCCTAATTTAATATGTTTCCTGCTATTAGTTGCCTGTATACAAGTACAATAATTTTTATCCTGTCTATTCTAAATGTATATTTTAATATTTATTTTGCTAAATATATGTTAGTAAATTAGAAATATTATTATTTTTGCATGCATTTTAATAGTAACAAAATAAACGATATAAAATAAATGTTTAAAGGTTTTTTTTATTTATATTACACCAAATATTTAATTTTTTTATATAAAGCAAAAACTTATTGATAAATAGGATTAACAGGAAATAGTTTAAATTTATTTATTTTTTGATTATAAAGGTGCATTTTTTTGTTTTAAACGAATTATGTTTTATAATTTACAACATTCATGCTCTTTTGTTCATTATAATACTCTAAAATATTTAATTATATGTTTTATTAAGGAAAATTATTTTAGAAATGTGACTTATTAATTGGTGAACATTATTACTTTATTTCATGATTTTTAAATTCAGTAATTTATTAATTTTATTCAAGTTCACCGAAATGTTTACTTCCAAAGGCAGCTCTCAGTATGGCATATATATTATATTAAATGCTCTTATTTTGTAAATATTAATTGGTTTCAGAAGACAATATAATACTTGAATAAATTTTAATGTTTTAATAAAATATTAATAAAAAGCAAAATATTTTGAAACTCAGTTCAATTGATATTCACAAAGATATACAAGATTATAAAATATATCAAATTTAAAGCTCTTTTTTTCACAACAACAATCATATTTTAATCTATAAATAAATATAAATATATTTATAAAGTAAGTATAAATCTATGCAATTAACAGACCAATATTATGAAGAAAGTGAATTTACAGAATAAGGAACTTAATTATTATTATTATAAATTTAACAAAACAATATGAAAGTATCGAACAATTACAAGATATACATATTAAATTTTAAATATGCATGAGCCAATTAAGAAATGTTTGAGGGTTGATTTGTATTTTTTTAAATTATTATCAAATAAAGAATTAAATAATATAAAAACGTAAAATTCGCTGGTTATTTCATCAAAAAAATACAATTCTATTCTAAAATAAAATTGAAAATAATTACAGCTTAATTTTGCTAGCAAATATTAAATTTAATTTAATTTACAGACTATGCTACAAGTCTGTAGAGTAATTCGAAATTTACGCACAGAAAAAGATTAATGTTCTAAAGATTTTTGTCTTCAAAAAGCATCTACCATAATCAAAGAAAATGGGGCTTATTTATTTACGCATTAAAAGGAATAAATTTTTTTAAATCCGGATTTATATTAAACAAAAACAATTGATAATCAATCATTTAAAGAAATCAACAAATAAATAACTAACTCAAAAACATTATATAAAAAAGCTTGAAAAACATAAAAGAATAACACAAAAGAACACTAAATAAATAAGTATTAATCTATTTTTAGGTAAAATAAAGTAAAACATTAAAAATATAAATATATAATAAGTTTTTAAATAAAATATAATGTTAACACGAAAACACATAATTTTGTGTAAAAAGAAATATTGACTTGTTAAAACCCTTGCATTTGTGAGAAGCTTAGCACAATGGGGACACATCAATACAATAAGAAAAAAATACTGAAATGGAAAATTATGAATGTTTTACGATTAAATCAATAAAACAAATAATAATTTCAAAAAAAAAGTAAAAACGCCAGAATACTGTATACTAGAGACCGGACGGGACCGGGACCCCGCCGGGATTTTGCCGGGACTCCCGGTCCCGGTCCCGGCTTTTTTGGACAATCCACCGGGACCGGGAGTCCCGGAAAAACGGGAGTCCCGGTCCCGGGATCCCGTCTCGGTCGATTTTCCAAGTCCCGGTCCCGGTCTCGGTCCCGGCCATTTGGGCCGGGACTAACGGGACTAAAATTCACCAGTGAAAATGCCCCAAATTAAAAAAATTAATAATTTTTTGGCGAAATGTCTTTTATTTAAAATTTTGAAGATGGAATTACTTAATATGAATGTAAAAATCTATAAAAATATTCACACCGGCCCATAAAAATCCTTATTCTCTTAAAAATTATCTTTTTATGTTCAAAAAAAATCTAGAATTATTAAAATCATAGTGCCAATAGAAGCTTATTTGTATAATAAATAAAAAATTTCCTAAAAATTCTTCGTGAGAGTTAGAACAAATTTTAGAAAACAGTCATTTAAAAGGAGAATCTAAATTAACTATCTGAAATACAGTGAGTTAAACTAATGAGCACACTGAAATGATGACCGCAAGCAATTAGCGTCTATTTCCCAGATGGAGAATGCGTGGAATAAAAAAAAATAAATAAAAATTTAATTCAACAATTACAACTGATATGATATATAGAAATTAATCAAATCAGCGAATGGATAAAATTAAATTCATCAAGTTTAAAATAATATAAAATAATTCCTTCAAGAAATAATACATAAACACTATAGTAACACTAAGGCAAAATAAAATATTTAAGAATTGGACCCTTGAATTTCAAAATGGAGCGCGAAAAATTTATAAATAAAAGAAATAAAATATTTTTAAAAATAATGCAAAAATAAAGATTACTTTAAACGAAGTTTAAGAGATTTCTTGCAAACCGAAAAATCACACCGAAAATTTCGTTAACCCTATAACCGGAGTACACACAATAAAATATTTGGGTGAAATTTCTTGTTTATATTTTAATTCCTTATAAAACATAATTTCAACCAATTTGTAAGAATCTATGTAAAATTTATTAATGAGAACAATCTATAGAAATTTGATTATAAAAATAATGCATTAAAAATATTTAAAAACAACCCTAAAAAAGAAGATGATAATAATTGAAAATTTTATTATCTTGAATGAAAAAGTAAATGTTACAATGCTAATTCTATAATAAAAACAATTCAATAAAAACAATGCATCACATGCCTCAAAAAAAACGGAAATTGTCAAGAAAGGAAAAAAAGTATTAGTTTAATTTCTTCATTCATCAAGCAATAATTCTAATAACTTTTATAAACAATAATTTCAAAGAAATTATAATTTATAATTATTCAACGCTATGAAAATTATAAAAAAAATAAATAAATTAAAATGAGAAAAGTCATTAATTTAACAATTATAAACAATAATTAAATATCGAAATAAAAGTTAAAACTTAAAAAATAAATAACAAAAAATATATAAATATTTACTTGGTAACACAATTTATGCAACAATGATATATTTTCTAATTCACATTTTACTGTTTAAAATAAATCAATTATTTGTTCCACTTTTACGAGACACAAAATTCTAAAACGGTTATTGTAACCCACACTTATACTCATTAAGACTCCTAATGTTTTTTCTAAATTAAAGGTTTTTTCCATGAAAAGGATATTTGAATATTTTAATAAATAAATTCACTGAATAAAGAATAAACTTAGAAATGAAATGAAGTTAAATAAAAATAAATAAAAAGAAACAAATAAAAGCACAAAAAGCTTGGTGTTTTGTATCTAATAAATATTTTATTAATTAAAAACATTTTTTAAATAACCAAAGGAATCATTAATTTCGAAGCTTAAAATTATATATTAAAAAGATGTATTTAAATAGGTAAGAGGATGACAACATTGTCACGATTCTCGTGGCAAAGTTGCACAATTTTGTGCTTGATGTCGATCGGTGGTAGGGGAGGACGTGCTCTGGGATTGGAGAGCCCGGACACGATCAAAGAACAAATTAAAATTATTTATTCATTAAAGCCGGTCTTCGCTGCTTTGCAAATAGGTGGCATTCTGTTTTGTTTTTTTAGCCATAATTTATGCCCCTTCTTGGCAAGCACAATCGTGAGCTCAATGTCAGTTTTGGCGAAGAGACGGATGTACGGCTCGATCCAAAAATTAAAGAAGTTTTTAAATATTAAATAAAGAATAAAACCTAAAGTCTAAGACAAAGTAGAATTTTTATTAAAAAATCAATAAAGGTAAATTAATTGTCTGATACATAAAAGCGACTTAAATAGTTGAAATCCAATAAAAATGTATTCTTTAGTAAAAATAAATAAAACATAATTAACATGCGACATAAGTGACGACACTGAATAATATTGAATAAATGATTAAATATTTAAAACTAAAATTTTAAAAGAAAGTAAAAGATAAATGGAAAGGAAGAAGCTCTTAGAATGATTATAATTTAATGACTAAAGAAATAGATAGTTTAAAACTTCAAGACCAAAAGGAAAACATAAAGTAAAATTAAAGATAATTATTTTATTAAGAATCCACTGAAAATAAAAAATAGTAACTTCATATCATTCATAAATATTAAATTAATATGAGCAAATCGTTTCCAAAAACTGAAGTTGGCATGGCAAAGAATTCAAGAGAAATAATTGAAATATTCAATATGCGCAAAATGCGATTTGATCTTAAGAATTACTAAAAGCATTTTAATCAATATAAATAAATTTATAATAGTAAAATATGAAAAACAACAAAATTACATTAAGAACAAAAAAATAAAACTATAAGACAACAGTTTTACGTAAAAAGAGTTTTTATTTTATCGTGAATAATATTTTTACGGTCTTACTGTTGATTAAATAGAATATATATAAAAATAATAATTTTTTTTTAATTGTTGTATTTTAAATAAGAAAATGTATGTTGTATTACCTAATTGCTCAATTAACATTTTTGTTTATAAATTCTAATCTACGATTTGAATTTTAGTTTTCTTTTATTTAATTCAAAATTAATTTTGTTGCAATAGTTTAAAATAATTTTTCTTTTCTTTATTTTGAAATATAATTTATATATATTTTATTATACTTAATAACTTTTTATGCAATTTTTTGTTATTAAATTACTTTGTTTAATGTCCGATTAAAGCGTGTCCTTTTAGAGCAGGGCTACCCTTTGTACTTATTTGTAAGTATTGTACTTATTTGGAGGGTGCAAAACTTACAAATTTAAAATGTACTTATTTGTAAGTATTGTACTTATTTGAGCTCAAGGTACTTATTTTGTACTTATTTTTGGACTCAAAGAAAAATTCCGATTTTTATAGCAATATTTGAAAGAAAAATTATGTTTTGAAGCGAATTTTTAAACAAAATCTTAACGAGACTCGTTAAATATTCTAAATTTCGAAAAAAAGTTCTATGATCACATTTTTTAGAGCTTAAATTACGTTAATGGCTCCACCAAACCGCAAATATAAATTGCACGCTGATTATGAGCGTGAATTTCAAGGCACAAAAAGGAGCAAAAAGGGGGATTTTTGAACATATTTTTTTAACAAAATTCATGAAAAAGCCCAAAAAAAATTTTCCCGTCGGAGCCTATCGGCGCCGCAGTGCCACAAAATTCCGCTGAGATTTCAAAAATTGACCTAAAATTTGCCATTCAAAATTAGCCTTTTTGGTGAAAATTTGTTACCAGTCGCGCTAAATTACAAAATTTTTCCCGGCGTTGCCTATCGGCACCGCCTCGACCCCATCCCCTCGCCCAATCATCAAAATTTTTTGGAAAAAGCACGCCGCAAAAAATATTAAAAATCTGATTTTTTGATCCCAAATGAATTGATAATAATTTACAAATTGCTTTTGTTTTTAATTTTAAATTGAGGAAATTGAATAAACCAGTTAACATTTTTTGAAACAAAAAGAATAAAACATACAAGCGAATTGAAAGCATAAAATCATTAAATATAAACAATATATGTAAAACAAAGAAAAACTGATCGAAAGAAAACCAATAATTAAATAATCTATTGTATAAAAATAAATTTAAAAATATATATTTAGAAAAATATTTTAATAATAATTTCTAACAAAATGCATGATACTCGAAAACAAGTGCATTTTTTGCCAAGCATTCTAATAATTTGAAATTAACATTCTTATTAATATACAATGAGATTTTCATAATTATATGACTTTTTAGTTTCACACAAAACTCACAAATAGTTAATGCATTTATATTAAGAGAATTGAAAATATAAATAAATAAAAAATGACAGTTTTGCCTTAAATGAAAGAAATAATTTCTAATTTTGTAAAAGAAATATTTTGGACAATATACATTATACTATGATTTATAATTTTATTATTAAATACCAAAGCATTTTTGATTTGTGTAAAATCTAAAAATAAAGTTTTTCGGGGTTGAGAACGCTGCCGACGATACGCTGTTTAACGAGAAAATAACAATTTTTTATCTATTTTCGTAGTGATAATCTTAAATGTTTCTAATTATTGAATTGAATTTATTTCAAAAAAATTTTTGATTTAAAAAGATAATATTTATGAGTTAATGATGAAAAAATTCTTAATTGAAATATTAACAAATATACTTGATTAACCCATAAAATTTAATTTCAAATAAATATAACATAAATATTCGTGATATAATTCTATAAAACTAAAATATAAATTAAAAAAATACTTTCTTAACAATTATTTTAATGCATTTGAAAATGAAATTAATTAAATTAGGAGAATAATATAAATTATTTTTAACTTTAAAAATTAATTTTTAAAATTATATTGATTTTAAAAGTAATAAAGGGTGTGTAGTTGGTTGTATATAAATTTAAATAATATTACAAAAGCCAAAAAATTCTAATAAATATTAAAAAAAACAGTAACATAAACAATACAGTTGAATAAATTAAACCCAGTGCAGAAAAGAGTTTAAAAATCAAAAATGAACTAAAAACGGTAAACTCAACCATTATTATTTATTAAAAGATATTTGAAAACCCCAATTTTTGGAATATTAAAAACTTATTATAAATATCTAAATATCATTTTATTAATAGCAATTTCAATATGTTTTAGCAAAAACCGACAAAGAGATCGTGTAAATTGACATGAAAGTAAAAAGAAAAAGAAATACAAAAATTAGTGAAAGTGGCTAAAAAAATAGATTTCAGCTAACAAGGGAGCATTCCCTAATTTTTAAAATTTTAAGCATTTCTTAAAACTGTTAGCTCTTTTCTTAAAGCTGTCATCAAACTAATTTTAAAAATCTTGAAAATAAATATATTTTAAAAGTTTGAGAATTTTTTCAAAATTCTTTAGAAAATTTAATTTAACATAACGCTTGATGAAAAAATTGTAAATAAACATTCGCAGAGAAAATTAGTATTTTCTGAAGTAATTTTTTAGAATAAACTATGAAAAAATATTAGGTCGAATTTTTAACCATAGCTTTTATGAAACTCAATGAAATTTGAAATTATTATTTTAGTCATTAAAATGCAATTTAGCATACATTAATTGTTATATTGCTAGCCCTAAAAAATTGTTCTTGAAAATTAAAAAATTTTTCAAAAATTTTTAAGAATTTTTCGAAATGAGGGGTTAGGTTACGGTGGCAGTTTTAAGTAACGCGCATGGGTGGACGTTTTATGGCTGGCAGTTTTTAAAAAAGCACTAGAACCGAAAATTTATATAAATAATTCATTTAAATAAATTACTGCAAATAAGAAATTTTAATGACACAAAAATAAATTCTGAATACACGTTACTATTTTAAGTATAATAAAAAAAATGTTAAATTATGCGTATGATGTAGTAATTATACATTGGTAATTGCTAATTATTAAAGCAATTCACCATCCGAAATAAATAAATCATAATAACTGTATCTGCTACTATCTAAAAGCAAAATAAAGTAATTAGAAAATTTAAAAAGCAAAATGATGAAAATATACAACTATGAGATCAGAAGAAGTCACACAAAAATTTCTAAACATAGAAAATAACAAAAAGATAACCGAATATTGAAAAATTACAATTTCTAAAATGTTAGAAATTTCGGAAATATTGGAATATAAAAGTTATTATTCACACATTGAACAAGGATAAAAAAAGAAGATTTGAATCACTGTTTGATAACAACTGAAGCTGCGCTTGGACATGAAGTAATCAAGTGTTTGCGTTGTGGAAAGAATAAAAATATAAAAAAGCTTAAAAACTGCACTTAGAAGATATTAAGTATAAATATTTAATATCACTGATTATTAAGCATATGGAAGTTGAAAAACAAAAAGTAAATTTAAATATAATATTGAAATTATTTGTATGGTTATAAGTTTGTTAAAAGTGGAAAATTTAAATTTTGATTATTTTTTGAAATAAAACTAAAATAAAATAGAATTATTATTGAATTACTTATCTTGCATATTAAAAGGAATAACCACATATTGAAAATTAGAACTAACAAAACATAGCACCATTTAAATTAAAAAAATATATACAAATGCGCGCTATGCCATTTATAACTTGAAAAAAAGACATTAAATTATCTATTTAACAGAAAGATTGCAATTAAAAGTACCAAAATAAATATCATAATTATCAACTTCACGAAAAAATACGAGTGCATCAGCGTAAATAATATTCTTGGACATCGCAAGATATTTCTCGTGGGAAAACTTATACAATTTAAACATTCCTAATTAATAATAAAAATATTATATTCTAAGTAATAAAATAGCTCATTTAAAAATGCTATTCTTGAATGAAAATATAAATTGATTTTTATTTATAAAAAAATGTGTTAACTGAGAAGAAAGCATTTTGGTAAAAATAATAAAAATATTCTTAAATGTAAATTCTTCAAAAAAGATGTAAGATTATATAAAAGAATAATTGTCAGAAGAGAAACAATAAAATATTCTATAACATGGACCGAATAATGCTTATGAATGTTAATTTTTTTTAAACAATATATTAAAAAATAAAAAACTCTTGTTTCGGGCTGACCGTAAAATAAAGTCAAATAGATTCTTTACATTAATTTAATTTTTAATAAATAGCTTTAGTGATCAAGAGAATTGAAAAATGCTTATTAAAAGAATTGATAAAAATATAATATAATAATATTAAATAAAATTTTGCTATAATATAACTTTAAAGAACAACATAGTAGCAGCAATATAATGAAATTAGTAAAAGTAATTTTTATATTTCACACTATATTATTTCTATAAATGTTTATTTAAATTCTGGCATAAACTACAGTAAAGTTCCAAAATCAAATTAAAATATTTTATTAATAATACTACAAAGGAATAAATTACTGACTTGATAATCAAATAAAGAATTTTAATAAATTATTTTAAATTATCAATTAAATTAAAAAATATAATTATAATTTTTTATTTTTGAAATAAAAATTTTTCAGCACAAGAGGAGTCCAAGATAGCTGAATATTTTTTAAAGAGAATGATAACAGTTTTAAAGAATATCAATTTAAAAGTATTATTGATATTATATTCCATAAATAATTTCAGAAATAATAATAAATGTATTTCTTAAATTTTTTTTTAAATGAAGTTTTTACAAAAAGTAACTTGTAAAAAAATGAAGATTATTTTAAAATATAAAATATTTTCAATTATATAATAAAATAAAATAAAATTCGTATACATTTCAAAAAAAAGCATTTGACTACTACGAGGGGAATTTTAATATGATTTAAAAAGTCAATGATTTAAATTAGGGTTAAGCCCCGAGCCCTCGGGGGGCAAAATGTCGGGGGCCGGGGACCTCGGAGGGCGACATGTCGGGGGTCGGGTCGGGGGGGAGCTCAATTTTCAGGGTTCACCTAAACTTTTTAAATTTTTTCTGCTTAATGTTTTATTTCGCTGGTTTTTGAGAAAAAAAAACTTTAAAATGGCCATTTTTATGTAAAAAATGCTACCAAACTTTTTTCTTTGTCAACCAAATCCAACGATCTTGGTATCATTCGAGAGCCCTTCAGATGCTCCATTAGCCTGCAAAATTTAAAAAAATTTCTTAAGATTTAAAAAAAGTTCGGGCCAAAAAACTTGGAAAATCTGGTTGTATGAATTCTTCTGGCCATAACTTTTTTGAAACTTAACGAGATTTTCGAATTTTGCAAGCTAATAGAGGACACTTAGGGCTATCGAAGGATACCAACAAGCAAAATGAATTCAAATTTTCAAAAAATTCTGATAGCATTTTGATCAAATAAATTGTAAAAATTTATTGGAAAAAAGTGTTGCTAAATGTTATTATTTTTGACCCTAAAATCTTATTTTTCGGGCTTGGTGTTCATATTTTGAAAAATTACCGATCGGAACCATGGTTTTGGGGGGCCGGCGGTGCCGATAGGCGCCACAGGAAAGTTTTTCGTAATTTTTAATGAATTTTATTAAGAAAATTTGTTCAAAATCTCAAAAATTTTCAATATTTCCCGCCTTCGTGGATGAATTAACTTTTAAATTTTAAAACGCTCGGAGTCCCCAATCCCCCGAAATGTGTCGGTGGGTCAGGGGGCAAAAAGTCGGGGGTCGGGGCTTAACCCTAATTTAAATAGAATTTTTATGTTTTTCTTCACGTTTGATTAAATAAGAATTTACCAAATTAAAATTTAATTTTTAATAAATAGTTTTAGTGATCAAGAGAATTGAAATGCCTATATAAAAGAATTGAAAAAATATTGATAAAATTTTTAAAATCAAATGAAAATATGCAACTAATAATACTACAAGGGAATAAATGACTGACTTGATAATCGAATAAAGAATTACAATAGATTATATTAAATTATCAGATTTAGATTAAAAACGAATATAATTAAAAGAATTAAAAGATATAATTATATCTTATAAGAATCTATTAAATTAAGATAATTTTCAATGAATAGAAAAATAATTTTTATTAAATATGCTTTTATTGGCTTTTTCTTCTTGACCAATAATAACTTAAAAAACTCATTAATCTCTTTACACCGAGGGAATGCAACGGGAAGATAACAAGAAAATACAAATAAATGGAAAAAACTAGTAATATTATTTAAATGATTTTTAAGAAAATTATAAAATAAATTGGAATTTTTTCCTAAAAATTAATGAATTGAACACCCAAATATAAAGCAATCTGACAATAATGAGGGCAAATTATCAAATTTAACTAGAAAATAAAGTTTGATGTAAAAACTTGATACAGAATTTAAAAAGAAAAAGTTTAAAAAGTATTAATACAATTTTTTATTTTGCGAAATTCTTATTAAGTATTTTAAATCAATTAATTGATAAAATTAAACCATATTCTTAAAAAATGGATTTAAAACTAAAAGTAAAACTATCTTTTTAGCATCTTATAATAATTTAATTAAGTAACTTAAATATAAAACAACTTGTTAAAAAGATTAATTCGAGAATGCTGAAATACTTTAAAAAACACTTCTTCATAAAACTTTCAAGCTGGAAAATATAAAAAAGAAAAAAATAACCCATATTTAAATAATTTTTTGTTAATATTGCGAAATCAAATCTAAATCATTCCCAAGAATCCGGGGATTTAATTATATAAACGCACCTTTCCCACGTATTAAAATGAAAATTTCCAACAAAAAATATTTCATCTCATCATTTAATACCAATTTTTAAATTAATTTATGCGTTCGCAATTGTCCTTTTTTTCTAAGATTTGTCCATTTTTGGAGGGGCAGGGTCTTAGAAAGCTAAAATGTACTTTTTTCGAACAAAATTTTCCCGGCGGCGCCGCCTATTCGCACCGCCGGGCCAAAAAAAAACTTATTTATTTTTTAAGAAAATGGCTAAAAATATTAACAAATAAACAAAATTAAAGATTAGTGACAAATGAATAAATTATGTAATATTAAGTAAGTTCATCAGAATACATATAATTTCTTGAATAAAGTTTAAAATCTTTAATAAAATATTCATAAAAAGCAAAATATTTTGAAACTCATAGTCCAATTAAAAATATTCACAAAGATATACAAAATTATAAAAAAATATCAAATTTAAAGCTCATTTTTTTCATAACAACAATCATAATCTATAAATAAATATAAATATATTTATATGAAATTAATTAAACTGAATTAACAGTATAAGTAATAAATAATTTTTATTATTATAAATTAACTAAACCAATATGAAAATACCGAAAATTTATAAAAACGTAAAAAATCCCTCGTTATTTTAACAACAAAAAATTTACAAATTAAAAAATATTATTCATTTTTAAAATACTTAGGGTGTAACATAAGTTCTGTCGGCCTTAAATATTTTAAAATTCAAAAATTCATAACTCCATAATTTCTGCACTTATTTTAATAATTATTTTTTTATTTTGTTCGTTATAGTGTCCTCTTACTTTTCTTATCATCCTTTCACTTTTTCTTTGCTTCATCAATTTTTTCAGCCTTTTTTCCCAACCATGCCAAAATTGGAAATTGGCCCACTAATTTTTACCGAATTTTTTATGGTCCAAAACCAAACCTGATATAACAAAAACGAAGTGTTTCTGTACAATTTAGACCAGTAGAATCCGAATATGGCCTTAAATTTAACCTATCTTTTCAACCTGAGCTTGTACTGCTTCAACTCCATGCATAAAGTTGGAGCTGTACAGGCTGATTGCGAACCCATAGCTGAAATCTAAGGACCATATTTGGACTCAGCGTGCTTGATTTACTCAATATTATGTAAATTCAGTGTTTTCAAATGGCATTACAAAAAATTTATTTGCGGTGGTTCCGAAAAATTCCGTTTTTGGAGGCCACTTTCAGACTCGGCCCTCAAATAATTCATTTATTAGGTATAAAACTTGTTCTTTATTATATTTTATAGTCCTAATTTTGCTCTATTTTCTCATATTTCTCTGTTTTTGTATCTATTTGCATTTTTTAAATCAGCCATCAAAATACCTACCTCGAAAATGACCGTTTTTACTTTATCAACTCTAACTCCTTAAATACTTTTCCATTTGGATTGATCTCATGCCTGAATAATGGCAACATGTTATTGATAATAATGGCAATTATTTTAAATCATGCTTGTGTTTTGTTAAAATTAAAAAAATACATTTTCTAAAAAAATGAAAGCCGACAGAACTTATGTTACACCCTAAGTACAAAACAAATAATCCTGAAAGTTTTCAAATACGAAAAGCTGAACATCCATATAATTAATTTATCAAAATAACTTTATTTTTAAGTTTTAAACGAAAATTTCAAATTCAGGCAGTGGAACTATCAATTAATATAACTAAATTACGATCTGACTGATATTAAAAAACCTAATTTTTTCTTCCTGAAAATGCTAAAAACAAAATATTGAATATCATAATAAAATGTATATCAACTACGACCTTTGAAAACAAAATGTCGGTGTTGTAAACGATTTCGGTGCTTTAAAAATATAATTAATCCCATTACGACATTATTTTTTCATAAAGATAAAAATAAATATAATATTCAAAAGTATATATTCTTAAAAAGTAGGTATATTATATTATTTCAACTACACTACCAAATCAATAAAGTGGTGGGATAACTCTCGCTTTTTTGGTTATCAAATTCAAATGTGGTCTGGTGGCTAAACCTTCTGCCTTTCATTATTTTTAACTTGGGTTCAATTCCTCATAGAACAGAAATTTTTTATATTTTATTTAAATTTAATTAATAAAAAATATTTTACTTATAAATTATTATTTTTTTAAACAGCATAAAACCGCAAATTTAACCAAAACTTTGATCATATTTTGACAAATTCTGTTAACAAATCTCACTCAAAATTTCAAAAATCTTTCCGGCGGCGGTTATCGGCACCGCCGGCCCCGCCCCCGCCCCCAAAGTTCCAAAAATTCTTTCTCTTGGAAAATTCCCGGTTGGTCCGGCTTTTCTCGCGGTTCCGGAAGAAAATATAGATCCCGTTTTTTGTCAAAATGCCCTGTTTCGTGTAACTCTAGAATTTAACCTAATATTCTTTAAAAATTTGAGCATTTTTGATAATACAAATTCTGAAAAGCACATTGGATAAAATCACAAGTTTTGATCATTTTTTGCATAAAATCTGTTAACAAATCCGAAGTAAAAAATTGGACAAATAATAAGGTTTGTTTGTAAAATAAATATTTATAGGATTTTTAAATTTTTGGAGAAAAAAATAAGGCTACATCTCATCTGTTGGGAGTTCTCTCCTCTCGCCGAACTCTCGTTCTCGTCTTACAGGAATTAACAAAAAAAATTTAAAAATAAACTCATTATATTTTCGAAATTTCATTTGTTTATTAGTAAAAATGATAATCGTAACTAAAGATTTTAAATCTAAATATTTATTTTTTATAATGAATTTTTCCAAATTCTCTAATTAAATTAAATAACTCACAGAAAATGCAACTAAATAATTCTTAAATCAATTTTCCTTCAATTATGGTATCAATCGCATAAGCGGGTAATCAGAAAAATGTTGAGAATTCACCGGTCAAGAAATAGAAAATGTTATGTTGTATAACAATGACAAAAAAAGTATATTTAAAAAATTAAAAATAACTTTAAATAAAAAGCAATTACGTTAGTTGATTAATTTAAAATAATTAATTTTAAGGGATTACCCAATACGAATAATAATAGTAATTGAACAAAAAATAAAAAGATAAAACAAAATTGCAATACTATAATGTATTTTTGAATTTAAATCAGCAAAGAAAAAAATTTAATTTGCAATAAGAATATTAAAAGGATTCTTTATACATTCTATAGCTCAAAGAAAATATGTAAAGTTTAAAAGGCCATATTCAAAAATTTTTAAATCTTGCTTTATGTAAACTTGAAAAAGTGCATGAAAAATAACATCCAAATTAAAATATTTTATTAAAAAAA